>CBVK0100020021.1:0-52444 GCA_900067695.1 Picea abies
TGTCTAAATATCCTAACACATCCAACAAGTGAAGTTGGAAATGGATGAAGGAGGCATGGGAGATCATGGTGATCTTCTCAGGTGCCAAAAATTTTTGCAGCTAAGGAGACTGCATGAACAGAACCAGCCACTGGAACAGCTGGACGAAGTGATCAAGGAGATCATGGAACTGATGATCCGATTGGAAGACACTGCCAACAAGGAAGGGTTGAGCAGAAGAGAAGTAGCAGCAGCAACACAGAAGCAGTAGTAGCAGCAGGAGAATGGAGCAGATGGGAAGCTCCAGATATTTGTTTGGGATCTAGGAGGATTTCCAACCGCTTAGAGGGGAAGAGCATGAGCAGGAGCTCATGATTTGGCAGCTGAGGAGTTTGATGTAGGAGCATCTCTCCACGCCATCTAGCCAGCCAGCCAGCCACGTCGAGCGTATGCATTCAAAGCTAAAGAGAGAGGCACAACCTCATTTGAATTTGAAATTGAATGTAATTAATGTTTAGGCTGGTGAGCCATAGAATTCATGTTTTTATGCAGGCATTAGGTAGATCAACTTTAATGCTAGATCGACTGATATCTAGATCCAGATGCTGGACTAGACAACCATTTATTGTAATTGAATAGGGTAGGTAGACCTCGAGGGAAGCGCTTGATGAGCCCCTCGGGTAAAAGAGATTTTCAGATCTCATTTTGGGTTAGGAAAGAGTAGTTGTAGTGTGTGAGGATTTGCATGTAGAGCAGAGAAGAGAAGAGCCAGAGAGAGCTCAAGAACACCCTTGTACAAATAGGCATTTTCCATTTTAATATAACAGAAGCCGTTTTTCCTGCACTGATTATGTGTTATGTGGATGTTTGTGTGTGTTCTTTATGTATGCTGTGAATGTATGTATGTTAGGCATTTGCAGGGAGTTTGTGTGATTTCAGGCAAAGGTCTTTGAGGTTTCATGCCAAGAGAGCATGATAGAGTGTTGGAGACTCTGAATACCGGTGCATTAAGGCACTTCTGAACTCTGCGGAGTCAGACAGAGACATGATGTGGCACAAAAGTTGGAATCAATAGCTCATAGGAGTGAATACCTCAAGGTTGTTGAACACCTTGGAGGCAAGGTTGTGTGTGAGAAGACACAGTTGCAAACAGAATCTCTTAAGAGTTCTGTAAGGCTCTGCCAAGTGGGCATTGAGTAGAGGAATAAGGTGCAGTTGGAAGAACTCTGCTAAGAGTTAGAAGAAGAAAACAGAATCATTGAGGATTCTGTGAAGCTCTGCCAGGTGGGCATTGAGCAGGTGCAAGGAGTTCACAGAGGAAGAACTCTATTGTGATTTCAGAAAGGAGAACCAGAATCATTGAGGATTCTGAGAAGCTCTTCCAGGTGGGCATTGAGTAGGTTCATAGAGGCACAGGATAAAGGAGACAGAACTGCTAAATGTTCTGTGAAAGAGAAAGAAACTCTGCTAGGAGGGCATCGAATCGGTGTGCACGCAGGCACATAAGAGAAAAGAGACCTATGAGTTCTAGAGCTGGAGGAAGTATCCACTGAAGGATATTCACTGGGTTGCTGAACACCCAGAATGACTCAACAAGAGGTTGCTTAAGTAGAGACATTTCCAGAAGAGCATTATATTCTCCATCTGTGGGAGAAAGAGAATAAGAACCGAATTTCTGTAGAGGTCGGAGCTACAGGAGAAGGTCAGGAAAGATAGTACTTTGCATGCAAGGATTCTACAAAGGCACAGAGGTCAAAAGAGTCCTTCAAGGATTCGAAGAAAGAAAGATCAGGAGGAGTCAGTGTTGTATACACGCAACGAAGCTCAAGGTGAAGGAGTTCGCAAAGAGAGAAGAGAAGCAAAGGTCGAGGCCTTTGAGAACTAGAAATTCTTCCAAGTTGGGAAGAAAGTGTGCAAATATCAGGAGGAGAAAAAACAGTCATCGGATCGGCCAGAGACAAAACCTGGACCATTGAAGATTTCATGTCCAGAGAGCATCGGAGGGAGCAAACGGGAAGAAATGTTATGCACCATCATATCTGGGAGAAAATTCCCGTTAGCCGTCAGATTCAGTGATAAGTGAGGAGGTTACAACTGGGTTTCCAAGGAGCAAGCCCAGGAGGTTTGAGGACCATTGGATGTTCTCATAGATAACCATCAGTCATTGGATCAGGAGAAGATGCTCAAATTTTAGTCTCTAGAGTATGCGCAGGAGAGGAGATTTTGGACGGTTGGATGTTCACACAAAATCTCGTCAGCCATTGGATCGGGAGAAGATGATCAGAGTTTATCCTCTGGAGGAGCGCAGGGGAGGAGAATGGATCTAAGCCATTAGATCTGGTTCAGGATCACCGATAGCCGTCAGATCTGTGGAAGTTACAAGGGAGTTAAGTCCTCATGAACAGGAGGAGAAATCCCGACAAGAGGTGGAGCCATCAGGATATCAGCACTTGGGAAATCGGGATTCCTGAGGTGAATAAAATTGAGACACTTCAAGTCTCGAAACACTGGAGCGATCTGGACCGTCCGTTGGTGGAGACACACGGTGGATATCGAGCGCCCGTCAGTACTTTCGCAAATCGATGTATCAACATTCCCGTGAACATGAGATCAGGGATTTCCATGGGGAATTACCCGGAATAATCTAAGCCATCCGTTTGGGGGGGACAGGTGTCAGGAATCCACGGAGAGTCGGGATATTGGCCATTGAGAAATCAGGGTTCTTGAGGTCGAAAGAACTGGGACATCACAAGTCTCGAAACCCTAGAGAAATCGGGACCGTCCATTTTGGAAGGGACGCGTGGTAGAAATCGGAGCCATCGGGGAAAGGTCGATAGGAAGTCATTGATCGACATTTGGGTCATCAGGATATCGGGGATCCCGGTTACAAGGTATTTGTGCATTTTGGAATCACAAACCGTGAAACGCCGATGAGTGGGAGCCAGCTGTCAAAATCTCAGGAAGGTGGAAAGCTCCATTGAGTGGGAGCCAACTGTCAGCAGATTAGAGAAGGGGGAGAGCTCCGTTGTGTGGGGCCCAGCTGTCAACCAGTCGGGATTCGAGAATTGGTAATCTCGTGAGCCAATGCATTTTGGCATTGAAAACCCTGAAACCCCGACGAGGGGTAAGCTTGTAGTCACCGGGGTAATAGTCACGTGGACTTGGGGATGAGCCAAGAGGGCTAGCTAAATTAAAAGCGCATCAAGAATCAAAGAATCGGGAGTCCTAAGGATGTTTTCATTTTGGCATCGAGAATTCTGAAACCCCGACAGAAGTATATGGGTACGGTCATATAGGAGAAGGTCACGTGGATGAGGATCTTAGCCTGGAGGGATAATGGGAATTGGAGAGCATAGAGAAATTGAATTCCAAAACCCCGATATAAAGATATAAGGCTGTGGTCTTGTGAGAATGGTTGTGTGGACTAGGAGCATAGCCAGAAGGGGCTAAACCGCATAAAGAGCATGCATTGGTGAATTGGCTCATCGGTGATTGGAGAATCGAGATTGCAGGAAATATTGACAGAAGGGATCATGAAACCCCAAAATTCAATATTACATCCCCTGTGGAGAATTTGTCCATGGTCGTTCAGAAGGTCGTGACAGGGTGAAGAAAAGACCTGTGGGTCAATTTTCAAAGGGATTCCATTTGGGAGTCCAAGGAGCTAATTCGGCTCAAAGAGGGGATTAGAATCGATCCTGTGAAAAGGAGAGCGCGATGAGGAGGTGGTCACGAATCTCTCTTACTACGTCAAGGAGAAACAGGTAGGGGCATTTCATGTCTTAGTATAGGGAAACAGAACTGTAGAAGAATATGAGATCAGGTATATGGAACTGATCAAATATGTTTCGTATATGGAAAATGACCAGTGATAGGCAGAGTGCTTCATCTATGGATTGAAACCTAAGATAAGAGCTATGGCGTGGATGTGGAAACCGTCTTCAGTAGCGGAAGCGGTGGAAAATGCACGTTATGCAAAAGAACACATGAACCTAACCAGGGGTACAAGACCGACATTTCTGCATCGCCCAGGATTCATAGGAAAGGCCCCGAGGACATTTCCTAGGGGAGGGGGCTCAAGGCCAGCACCATATGGTAACAAAGTTGTGCCAAAGACAGTAGCTGTAGGGATTTCAATGGTAGAGAGTACAACATCTCGTTCATCGCCAACGGTGTAGACAGGTCCACGACCATCTTAAGGAACAACAAGTAGGGGCAGGGGTTCTAGGGGAAGGAACTCATTTCAGAGACAGTCACATAACAGTGCATAGATTCAATCTCGTGTTACCTGTTGGGGGTGCAGAGGACCCCATTACCAGCGTGACTACCTAGAGTTACAATCAGGGTTCGTGCATAGAGAAGGAAAGGCACCGATGGGGAGAGCAAGTAGCAGCCACCAGATTTACATAGCGGTTAATAACCGCCAGGCTGAACATTAATCCACGGTGGCAGAGTCATCAGGTATGCTAAATCATATCAATGTTAAGATTTTGTTTGATTCTGGTGCACTAGATAGTTTCATTTCACCATCTGCATTAGAAAAGAGTGGGTTGGCAGCCTACGAGCACGATGACTTTAAACAAGTCGAGATGGCTTCAAGGGAAAAGCAAGCAGTAGGACCTAGTGTTGATAATTGTATAGTAGACCTAGGAGTGTGTACTACTAGGTTGAAGGTATACGTCACTTCTCTCAGAGCATATGACCTAATCATTGGAATGGATTGGTCAGCATCTCATCAAGCTTTGGTAGATTGTTTTGCAAAGAGGGTGCTTTGTGTCGATGATGAAGGAAGACTAGTAGAGATCCAGGGTGTATAGAGAAAAGTGTCATTATGCTTTATATCAACTATGAAGGTTAAGCGATTCTTGAAACAAGGGTGTCGACTTTATGTAGTGGAAGCAATGAATGAAAGTAAGGGACCCTCATTGGATCAGTACCCGGTATTGTCAGAATTTCAGGAGGTTTTTCCGAATGAGTTACCCGGGTTACCTCCTGAGAGGGAGCTTGATTTTACTATTGAGCTAAAACCCATAGATGATTTTAAGGGCTAAATTTCTCTCATGGGCTAATTTTCTATGGTTTTTCGAAAAATGAGATTCGTTATTTTAAAAATGATTCCCCGCAATTCTATAGGATAAAATTATTTTACCTTAAAAGTCGCCAAAATTTTATAAAAACTATATAAAATCCTTAGAAATTTGAATATTTTTACAAAAATATCGCCAAACATTTATAGTTGGCATATGAAGGATCAGTAAAATTCGCCAAGGTTTCTACATTTTAAAATAAATTTCCATGCTTAAAATCAACCCTGCTAAAACCTGGTGCAGAACCAATCTCCAAGACTCCATATCGGATGACAGCACCAGAACTTTATGAATTGCAAATGCAGTTGAAAGAGTTACTGGACTTAGGGATAATAAGGCCTAGTGTCTCACCCATGGGCGCACTAGTAATTTTTGTAAAGAAGAAGGACAGATCCTTAAGACTGTGTATAGACTACAGGGACTTGAACCGTGCTACAATGAAAAATAGGTACCCGATGCCATGACTAGATGACCTCTTCGATCAGATGAAAGGAGCAGCAGTATTCTCAAAGATTGATTTATGATCAGGGTATCATCAATTAAGGATTAAGGAAGGGGATATCCCAAAAACTTCCTTTCGAACTTGGTTCGGACATTACAAGTTTGTTGTAGTAACTTTCGGATTGACCAATGCACCCGCAGTATTCATGAGCCTCATGAACGACGTATTCTGGAAGTACTTAGACCGTTTTGTACAAGTCTTTTTAGATGACATCCTCATCTATTCCAAGAATGAAAGAGAACATGAGGAACACTTGCGAATAGTGTTGTCCTGCCTTAGAGAGAACAAATTGTATGGGAAGCTGTCGAAGTGTTCCTTCTTCCATAAATATATCCACTATTTAGGTCATATCATTTCTGGCGAAGGAATCTCTGTGGACCCAAAAATGGTAAAGGCCATTATGGAGTGGCCAATGCCGAAAAATGTCCATGAAGTGAGAAGCCTCATAGGGCTAGCAGGTTATTACTGGATATTTGTAGAGGGATTCTCAAAAATAGAAAAACCCATCACCACTTTGCAATGCAAGGGGGTCAGGTATGAATGGAAAGAAGAATGTGATAGTGCATTCATTGAGCTTAAGAGGTTACTAACTAGTACGCCAATTCTATGAGTGCCAGATATGGAAAAGGACTTCACGGTTTGCACGGATGCCTCGAAGCAAGGGTTGGGCGCTATAATAATGCAGGATGGAGGAGTGATAGCTTATGCATCAAGGAAGTTGAAGAAACATGAGGAGCTATACGCGACTCATGATTTAGAGTTAACAGTTGTAATGCTAGCTCTCAAAATTTGGAGGCACTATCTTGTTGGGCGAACTTTGAGCTCAAAACAAACCATCAAATTTTAAAACATCTCTTCACTCAAAGAGATCTGAATACTAGGCAAAGGCGATGGAGTGAGTTTATGAGTGAGTATGATTTTGGTATTTCATACATCAAGGGAAAGGAAAATGTGGTCGTAGATGCCTTGAGTAGGAGACCATGTATCTTCTCCTTGGTAACCTTAAAGGCCAATCTGAAGGAACATGTCTTGACACAACTCCCAGGAGACAGTTGGTATTTAAAGGTTACTTCAAACCTCCAGAGCAGGAGGCAGTTAGACCCAAAGTATGAAGAATATAGTCTGGAAACAGACGGATTGTTAAGATATCAAGGAAGGATGTACATCCCTGAGAATGGGGATACTCGAAGCATCATACTGAAGGAAGCCCATAGATCACTTTATTGTGTGCATCTGGGAGTGAAGAAGATGTACGTAGATATGAGTAAGCTCTTCTTCTGGGTAGTCATGAAGCGCGATGTAGTCCATTTCGTTGCCAAATGCCTAGAGTGTCAACAAGTGAAGTTCGACCACCATCACCCGGTAGGCCTCCTACAACCACATGATGTTCCTATGTCGAAATGGGAAGTCATCTCTATGGATTTTTTTGTGGGGTTGCTGCTCACATCCCATAGACACAATTCCATTCTTGTGATAGTGGATAAGTTAACCAAGAGTGCTCATTTTATTCCAGTTAGAGACACTTATGATGTCAGTGATATGGCATGTGTGTTTGTAAGCGAGGTTATCTGTTTGCATGGGATACCTAAGCAGATCATTTCAGATAGGGACTCCAGATTCACTTCTAGGTTTTGGACAAGTTTACAGTCAGCATTGGGGAATCAGCTGAACTTAAGCACCGCTTATCATCCGGAAACAGATGGGCAAACTGAGAGAGTAAATCAAGTCATGGAAGACATGCTTAGGATGTATGTAATGGATAATCAAACCCGGTAGGAGAAGTACCTACCTTTAGTAGAGTTTGCCTACAATAACAGTTATCATAGCTCCATCGGAATGCCACCCTACGAAGCTTTGTATGGAAGAACATGCAGAATTCCATTGAGTTGGAATAGACTAGAAGACCGAGTAACAGTTGGGCCAGAATCGATTCAAGAAATGGAGGAACAGGTGATTCAGATTATGAAAAGACTAAAGGAAGCACAGGATAGGAAGAAAAGCTATGCAGATGCACACAGGACTGACCAAAGGTATGAAGTGGGAGACCAGGTTTTCATTTGTATCAGGCCTAATAAGAGTACCATACAATTTGGGAAGGGGAAAAAGTTGTCACCTCGGTTTATAGGATCATTCAGGATCCAAGAGAAAATTGGACCCGTTGCATATCGTCTCGTACTGCCACCCCACTTGCATAAAACTCATAATGTATTTCATGTATCTGTTTTACGTCATTATGTTACTGATGAATCACATAAACTAAATTGGAAGGAATTGCAGGTATCAGACGTGGGAACCCTCACAGTAGAACCGTTATGCATATTGGACTGTAGAGTCCGACAACTCAGGAACCGTCTGGTAGACCAAGTTAAGGTCGAGTGGGACAAGTATAGTCTAGTATCTGCTACTTGGGAAGACGTTGAGACACTACAACGAGACTATCCCTCACTATTTTGACCACTTCGAGAACATGTTTCTCAAAGGTGTGGTGTATGTAACACCACCTTTTGACTTAGACAACCAGGATTACCTGAGGCCTATATACTTTATTTTCTAGACACAATGACACTATTAAGTGATACACTTAAACTTTAAATTTATGAACTTTTATGAATGTTTAAACGTTTTTGATGATGATGTATATGATGTGATCCACTACGTGAATGTAAATTTTACGAATGTTTAAATGTTATTGATGATGATGTATATGATTTGATCTACTACGTGAATGTAAATTTTACGAATGTCTAAATGTTATTGATGATGATGTATATGATACGATCTACTATGTGAATGTAAACTTTATGAATGCTTAAATGTTATTGATGATGATGTATATGATGCGACACATTGTGAGAATGAAGAATTTAATGAATGTTTAAAATACTATTAGGATGATGTTGGATATGATGCAATCTATTTTGGGTAAATGATAATATTATGAATAGATGTTGAAATTGAATTACGGGATATTATGAGATCTATTTCTAAGTGGAAAACTTTGATGTTAATTTATCGGTACTGGGATACCAAATTTAAATGATGCTAGTATGCAATTACATGATGGTAATGCATATAAATGTATGATTTTGTGTTACAGACTAATCTATAGGTTATAGGCTATGAAATAGCCAAGGGATAATGATGATGAAAGTGGATATCAGGACCACTAACCGAGAAACATTATGGTATAAACATTGTATGTGAAATTTATATTGGATTGGATGCATTGCCATGATATGTGGACCAGTGCATGATTTCAAGAGATGACATTGCCCAAAACCGAATAAACGATGACAAAACCTCCAGCAACACAGTGCCACTGTATATTCCATTGTAGGGTGTGGACCCTATCTCGTTAGGAGGGGTGGAGGAATTTCCCACTGTGTATCCTCCATTGTAGGGTGTGGACCCTAGTTATGATTAGGAGGGGCAGAGGCATTTCCCACCATGTATCCTCTAAAACCTGAAGTCATGGGAGGACGGTGTTAGTTCACGCTCCCCAAGACATGTGATGATGACTGTCATATGCTTGCTAGGGAAGCTTGGTCGAGATAGAAACACTTCCTCTTACGTGTTCTATTTGGATTTAGGTCAATATTGTTGATGCTCCAAGATAGTCTAGTAGAGGAAGGATAGGAATGGAGATGGAAGTAGGTTAGGGAGGAAGCATGAGTGGTAATAGTTGAGACGGTATGGAGATCTGTCTTGTGGTGGAATTTAATGTTTTCCCTTAAAAAAAAAAAGAGAAATGTGTATATATGAATATTCATAATTTCGTAACTAAACACAGTTGTCTAAATAAAATTGTTGAAACGGATAATTGTAATTAAGGGATTTATCAAACAATTGACTCATTGTTATCTTTTATAAAAGACTAGTCTAGCTGACTAGATTGGATGCATACATAAATTACTAATGGATGATAGTTTTGATTATTAGTACATGCACGAGACTTGTATGTACTCGCTACACATGCATTTCTTGTACATATACACTAGTATGTATGATTTTTCTTGAATTACTTAGTAATAATGTCGGTTACTTGTTATGAATGTGTGAACCGTGTTTCTTGTCCTTTGTACCATAAGATATCTTAACTTTGGGAGGAAGTGTCCTGAAGGGTGGGTGTATGTAACGACCCTACTTTTGGCAGCCAAGTCACATTTTTTTCATGGTCTTATAAGCTCCCTACACCTCTGTTTTGCAAACATCAACTTTTCGTCGCAATTTTCAAATTAACGACATGTTCATTTTTTGCGACATTTACACATTTACCTTCGCTTTGTTTTCATGACTGTAAGCGTGAAAACTTCGTCTTTCGAAGTCATATTTCGATCATTATCTGAACTATCATTTGTGTCGATATGTCTATTGCACTTACCTTTTATTTATCATTATACAGCTGGCAGGATCCTTTGATCGGTACTCATGCTTTGATTGATTGTGTAATTTGGTTTCATTTGAGTTGGTAATGCAGTGGTATTGCTTTTTATTTGACCTACTTGACCTTTGGTTCCATGGAATTACATAGGGGTTATGATTAAATCTTTCATATACATCTTTTTAATATAATGCCCATGTCTATGTTTTCGTAACTATTGGTTTGTTGATTATGTGAAGACCCATTGGCACATTGGTTAAAACTATGGATATGAGTTGATACATTGGCGCATGGTTAAATCTTTGTCTTGGTTTAAACTGTATGATTGATGGTTCGAAACTTTGGCATAACGTTGATTGCACGCGTTGGTTTATACACTCACCATTGTTTTCATTGATTGGCCAAGTAATATGACTGTTGAACTATAGAATAGTGGGTTGAACAGCTATGAATCGGCGGTTGTACTTTGACCATAATTGTTATGCATGGCAGAGATAAACTCCACCACCTTCGCACGCTAGCATTTATGCCTACCCCTTAACACCGTTCACCTCTGTAGCTCGGGAAACCTTCATGCACTCTTCCCCTGTGTGTGTTATGATCCAAACCCTCGGCTTACCATGTGCTCAGCTCCATGGCACCAGTCATGCGGATCGAGCCAAATGGAAACCAAGCCCTATTAATGTTTGACAATTCCCACAAAGACCTAGAGGATAACGGATGGCTTACCTTTGTGCAACGATTTGAGGGATTTAACCTAGCTTTGGCATGACAGTTTGCCATGACTTTCGTTGGCTGTAGAGCCAAGGTGGGTGACATACAGTTGGAAATCGATGAGCAATTCATTAGTTCTGCCATAGGGTTACCTGTCACAGGTCAGCGTGGGTTCAAGAATTGTAAGGTCGAGGAGGTGCCATGGACCCTGTTGTTCCTCTCACGCAAAGTCACCTCTTGTGATAGAAGTATGCCCATCTCTGCACTTAAACCACGATGGTAAGATACTTTGATGGTAATCAAGCATTTCATGACCTGCGAAGGTCGATACGGACTTGTGTTTCTCTACCACCTGCGTTTGCTAATGACTTTTATGGGATACTCGTTGAATATGCCCTTTTACTTTCATCATAGACTATATAAAATGTCGAAAAGGTTTCAAAGGCAGACGGATGACAGTATCGTGTTCCACCATGGGCTTATTAAACTTATCGTTGTTTATCATTTGAGTTTGCATGGTGATAGTTGGAGAGCTTTCATCGCTCATAATGGTTTCAATTACACATACCCCATCCAGGTTGACAAACCTATGGTGACTGAAGCCAAGGTAGAGCCACCTGTGCCCTTCCATATCCTACTGCCTCCTCCTAAACCCTCGGCTGACCCTAAGGTTGACTTACCCGATGCCATAACTAAAAATGTCGAGGCTGTAAAGAAAACTGCAAGAAAAAATCCCAAGGCAAGCCCTACTGCTAATGCTAAGGGTAAAAAGACCGCTCGACTTATTTCAAGGATGGCCAGGAACAAGCCTAAACCCTCTGCTGAGTGAAAACCTATTGTCCTTAGTGAGGATTTTGATTCTGACGTGGAACGTTTCTTAGCTAGCGAGTACCCCTACTTGTAGGGTTTATGCCCCGAACCACCTTACGATTTTGTGTCAAATCTTCCTCCCTACCTAAGGAACGACCATAGCTACCCGGGTATTAAATTTCCTAACGAAACCCTTAGCAATGTGTCCAAACCCTCGCCTGCTCTTACAAAATCCACACAGTCTCCCTGTGATCAATACGATTCATGGTTGGAATGATACTACATTGATGTTCCCCTGCTCCAATCGAAAATTCGATCGCTGGAAGATCAAATTGCAGTATTGACCGATCAAAGAAACAAGCTCCAGGCAGCTGATAAGAAGCAGAAGACGACAGGATCCATACTTTTCAAGAATGTTGAATTGGCCACAACCGTTATCAATTCTAAATTGGCATGATCAAGCTGTCTCGTCGCTGTACAAGTATGATTCTGATATCGTTTTAGCCTTGTGAATGAATAAGATTGATATAATGATTGAAATTTGTTATTCGAATAGCTCTGTTATGTTTCAAAATGGCTCTGTTATAACGACATTCATTCTATATACATTCCTCTTTGCTAAAAATAAAAAATAAATCTCATTTTAGATTCATGAGTTAATGATTCCCAGTTTAGCCTTTGATATATTTTTATCAGATTCGAATGGTTTTCGTTTTGATTTGATTTGATAGTGTGCCTGATTAAGTTAACAAATGAACGTTTTTCTTTCAATTGAATTGGTTTGAACAATAAGTTTTTCATGCTCAAATTAGAATTCGATCACGTTGGATTTGATCTTGTTATAGTTTGTATGCTCTAATTGGTATACGATTTCAATGAGTTTGATTGTTACATATGTTGTATAATTTTCAAAGATGTAATTCAACCCTGATCGTTTCCAATTTGGGAATAACGACTCTATTTTCATTTAAGACTGTGCAAATAATAGTCGTGCCTGAATTGTGGAATGATTTTGAGTCATAACAACTATGTGAAAACCTTAGCCATTCAATTCGCTCTTATTCTGAGTTGGCAATGATTGTTCTATGAGTTGAATTCGGATTATAATTGATACTCTGTGTGAGTTTAAATTTGTAAAATGAATTGGTCAAACCCAGTTATAATTCGTTTGATTGGAACGATTTTGATCAAAGTCAATCAATCCTATTTGCCCAATTTGCAATAACAAATTACAAATTTTATTACCAATCAATCGATCCTGTTATGATTTGATTTGAATTGATTTTTGCACCAGTTCGAATTGATCTATTCGTGGCATGAATCGTTTGCTGTGTTAACACAATTATAATGATTTGAAAATGATCTTGTTGAATTCATATTTCCTGTGGACAAGGTAGCATAACAGTTGCTTGCATTTTGTTCTGATTATGTTGAATTTGATTTGTTATGAAACAATTGCATACGGTTTGTTTTGATTACATCAGTTTCAATTGGATATGATACGATTTCACAAATGTTGATTATGATTCTGTTGACTCGAATTTGTGGTAACAAACAAAACAGAGTACGCCTATCTCTGTAGTTATTTAATTCACTTGGATCCTGTTTGATTTTTGAATAGCATAATAAACTCAAATTAAATGATTAGTTTTCAAATGGCTATTGGATGTCAATTAAATTGAAATCTTTAAAAGATTTTTAATCAATTTTAATATTGATTATGTACCTTATTTAGACCAACTACAGAATCAGATGATTCTATAGCTAGTCTATAGAATTAAATTTTCATCATTTTATTAATAAAAGATCCTTCTAACTTGTCTGTTTTTTACCCTTTTCAAGTGAATTCGAATTGCATGGGACTTGATGGACAGTTTAGGGGATATGTCGATGTTTTAGTTTTATTTTAGTTTCCTAGCTTAGTCAATTTTGGGATATCTTCCCAGATTTTATGTAAACAGTTTTATAACTTCCACAGGGAGGTTTTACCCTGTGGAAAACTTATAAATACTTATTATTTTTGTAATAAGGATCATCCTCATTCGTGGGAGAACAAGGATATGGATTTCTAATACAAACAAAGACATAAGTTGATGTTCTGGTACAACTTTCTCTTTTCATAATATCAATCTTTTGTTTCATGTTTATGTTTATCAATTTGCATTTGATTAGTGACTAATTTAGCTATAATAGTCTTTTGCAAAGTGATATGATTTAATTAATATGATCCATGTCTGATTTCTTTCAGCATTTAAAAACACAACAATTACTTGATTCAGTTCATGAATGACAGATTTCTCTTCTTCATCAATTGAATTATTTTGTATAAGTCTTTGCATACGGGTTTATCTAATTGTAGAGATTTATAAATCATATGATTGTTGTGATTTTTATGTCTTGTTTTTCCTATAAACAAACTTAAAGAGCACTGTAGATATCATTTACGAGAAGATTCTGGATTATTCGGTGTGAGTTCCTTCCTCCGATCTGCTAGCACAGTCATCAGACACAGGACAAATCTGGAGCATTTCCTCCAGGTTAGTTTATAATTTATTTTCATTAATTTGTTAGTGTAATATTAGTATTTTAAGTTTGATATATTTGTAGTTTATATTAGTAATTTAGTTTAGTTAGTTTCCTATTTTATTTCTTGTTTATAAAATTATAAAATCAACAAAAAACATCTTTTACTGTCTTTAGGGCAGAATGCAAATGAGTTTTTCAGGTTTTATTTAAATCTGTGAATCGTAGATATTGTACATTTTGTGAATAAGTTATATTTTAGTTAGTAGTTAGATAGTTAATCAGTAGTTAGTATAGTAATAGTTAGTAGATTGTATTTATAGAATAGTTAGATTAGTTTAGCTTGTTTTAATATTTAGTTTTAGTTAGATTAGTTAGTTTAGTTTAGTTTTATTTTTTGTTTTATTAGGACCTTAGATTGGCTAACGGAGCTGCTAAACCTGTCAGGGTGGTTCATCCCAAACGGCTTGGGTTATTAGACAACCCCAAACCGGTTCCACTCTCTCAGTTGATGGACGATCAATTTCTCCCATCAACAAATGGCGCTAGAAGGAGGGCCTGAACTTAGTTAATGGAACGAGGCGGTCGCAAGACTCCTCCTCCCCCTAATCGATCACCTATAGTAACTAGAATCCATTAAAATGATAATATTCCCCCTCAAACAACAACTACTTCAACCGACGATCCACAGATCACAGTTGAGCCAGCAACCCCTAATCCTACAGGTGGTGACATACAAGATATTGTCCGTCAATCTCTTATAAAAACACATAGTGCCTTAGCTCATATTAGGCAACCAAACCATTCGTGGGGTCAACCTTTGTATTTCTTTGATATCATAGAACAATTAGGTGATACTAACCTCACTGTGAATCCCATAGATCCATCCAAAAATCCCGTTGCAGGAGGATCTGGGATACCTCCTTCACCTCCTCCATCATCTCCTTCCTCTTCTGGAGGAGATTCCTCTGACGAAGGCGATTCCCCTTCTCAGCCTTCCACACATACTACCCCAATGGAAAATCAAAACAATCCTGCTAGACCCTGGCTTGATCAGGATGCTGTAGTTGTACCTGGAGCTCAGCACCCTTTGCCTAAACACCTGGAGAAATGGCTTCCCAAGTTTGATCCTGACTCAAAACAGATCGCTGAAGATCACATTAAAAAGTTTATGTTAGCCATTAGACTCCGTAATGTATAACATGAAGACATTGTCTGTAGGTTGTTCCCTTATACTTTTGAGGGTAATGCATCCACATGGTACTTTTCCCAACAACCCCATACCATCGTGTATTGGGAAAAGTTTGAGTCATTTTTTTTGGAAAAATTCGAAGACGGTAAACCTCTGGAAGTCCTAGTCATGGATCTTTCTAGCTTAAGAATGAACCTGAAAGAAAAATTTAAATACTTTAATCAAAGATTCTTAACACTTAAAAACTCAATCCCTGCAGATTCTATGCCTGCTACGAGTCTTATAATAGCTTACTACACTAAAGCTTTGCATCAAAGTATAGATATTTGGGTTAAGTGATCTAAGAAAGCCACGTTGTTAGAGGCCTTCGAGGAGGCCAGCCAGATCAAAAAAGACATACTTAGTCTTAAAGACTCTTCTAGCAACATAATTGAGACTAGTTCTTCTTCCAAAAAGAAGATTGAGATCCTCCCCAGACCCACTCAAAGTAAAACGCAACCTGAAAACTCTGATTTGGAAAATTTAACTAAAGTTGCTCAAAAACTGTCAAATCAAGTTATAGACTTAAAAAGGTCAACCGAAAAGCTTCCTCAAGTAAAGGACCCTACAAACCCCCTTTCCGGAAGCCTTTTCCTACCAACCAACCTAATACAACCACCGAAGGCCTTAATCTAGAAAGTTTGCAATGTGCGCTTCAAACAATTCTAGAAGCCCAATATAACTTGATGCCTCCTGAGATTCCTGAGGAGGTAGTTGAACAAGAGACAGTTCAAGAAGAAGAGTCTTCTCCAAACATTTTTGGACACTTCTCGGATAGCATCTTCCAAGCCAATTTCGAGATAGTTCACCCTTATAATACTAGGAGCAAGACAACAAACTAATCTTCTACCGAAAACACTACAACTTCACCTCCAAAGCAATCTAAATCAGATGAGAATAAACAGAGTAATGTGAACCCAAACTTAGATTATGATGTTATTGAATATCTTAAAAAGTTAAGGGCTAACATTTCTATTTATGAGTTATTGAAGTTTCCATTTCTGCTTCAAAAAATGTTGCAAAATATTTCAGAGAACGGCAAAAATGGTAATTCTAATGGTAACAAGGTTGTGCAAAACAAAGTCCCTAAGAAGACTTCCACTAAAAACCATCCTAATCCTCAAGATAAAGGAAGCCTTCCTATAAGTAATGTAAATAATGTAAATAATGTAGATAAAGTAGCCATAGAAATTGCGAGTAAAAATCCACAAGATACTACTCTTAGTACTCGCAAAAATGTACCTCCTTTCTTGTTAACTTTCGAAATTTTCAACAAAAACGTCCATAATTGTATGGTGGACTCAAGGGCGTCATCCAATATGATTCCATGGTCTATCTTCTATAATATTAACGCTAAAGTGGAACCATCTACTTTAAAAATCATACAACTTGATTGGACCAATGTTAAAGTTATAGGCGAACTAAAAAATGTACTTATTAGATTATCGTCTAACCCCAAAGTTCATCAGGTTATTGATATAATTGTTGTGGATATTACAGAACTGTATGGTCTGTTTTTAAGAAGGGACTGGTTGGAGCAGCTACATGGTTACTTTGCAACAGACTGGTCTCACCTATGGCTTCCAGAGAACGGTAATCCTAACAAGATCAGGGTGAATCGTGAACGCTACCTTAAGTTCACGGTCACAGATTTGAACGATCCTAATGAACCATATACACCTTCTATTCATTCTCCCAAAGTCCAAGGGATGGACACCTTCTTCGGCAACTTCATGGCCGAGGCTTCACCTATCATCAATCCAGAACAATAGTTCGAGATTGTAGCATGTATGCAACCAACAACTTCTACGCAACGGTCCCATGTGTCCGATGGAAACCAAATTTGGTCTCTATATTTTGATGGGTCTAAGTCTCAAGAAGGAGCTGGTGTAGGCTGCATCATTATCGATCCGGTAGGTAACAAGACATTAATTGCATGTAGACTAGAATTTGAATGTACTAATAATACTGCAGAATATGAAGCTTTACTACAAGGTCTCAGAAAAGCTCTAGATATGAACATTCAAAACCTGGTTGTATTTGGAGAATCTTAAATAGTGGTTAGATAGGTAAGAGATTCTATCCACTGTCTCTCTCTGCATCTCAAGAGCTACCAGTCTGAGGTATGGAGTTTAATGAATAATTTTTTTTTTCTTTCAATATAAATTCCATTCCTAGATTAAATAATGTTGAAGCAGAACTATTAGCTAATGTAGCCTCTAAAATTTTTCCTACAAAAGGATTGTCTCCAGACGCATTCTCCGTTGAGTTGTTGTTTCGACCATCCATTCCTGACAATATCACGAACTTGAGAGTATTTGATGACGATCAACAGATTATCAACTTTCTGCACATGGAAGAAACCTTTCAAGGTGAGGTGATAGATGAACGCACGCACGACGAAAATTTGCACGATTTTACGGTAATACCTAATATGAAATCTCTTGAAGCTCTGTCGGACATGGTAAATTCCATACCCAAATCTATAGTTAAATTAGAGAAGTTTTATGATTTTGAAGATAAATTTAAAAAGACGGTCAATTGTAAAACTAATAGTTTCTCGTTGTCTTATG
Organism: Picea abies; assembly: GCA_900067695.1. NCBI lineage: Eukaryota > Viridiplantae > Streptophyta > Pinopsida > Pinales > Pinaceae > Picea > Picea abies. The sequence goes on from CBVK0100020021.1 coordinate 17,801, forward strand.
AAAAAGCGAACTTAGGAACTAATGAAAATCCTCAATACATTAACATAGGCTTGGGTTGCTCTCGACAAGAAAAAGCTGCATTTGTTAAATTATTTAAATAATTTAAGGATGTCTTTGCATGGACATATGATGATCTTAAAACTTTTGATCCTAATATCATACAATATGTCATCCCAATGAAGCCCCAAACCTTACCCTTCCAACAGAAACTGAGGAAGATGCATCCTAAACTAGAACTGACCGTTCAAAAAGAATTGAATAAACTCCTAAGTGCTAAAATAATTTTTTCTGTTAGGCACACTCAATGGGTTTCCAACCTTGTCCTAGTTTGGAAGAAATCGGGGAAATCTGACTTTACGTTAATTTCTGAAACCTCAATAGAGCGTCTGACAAAGAAAACTATCTTGTCCCACCCATGGAACAAATTCTTCAACAGGTATCTAGTTCCGAGAGGCTATCCCTGTTAGATGGTTTCTCAGGATACAACCAGGTCTTGATGTCTCCACCAGACCAACTCAAAACTACCTTCCGTACCCCGTGGGGCACTTATGCTTATCGAAAAATGCCCTTTGGATTGATTAATGTTGGTACCACCTTTCAGAGAGCAATGGATATTGCTTTCTGAGGCTTAATCAATCAGTCTGTCATAGTTTACTTACATGATGTGACTGTTTATTCTAAAAATAGAGACGATCATCTAGCTCACTTATGAGCCATTCTGCTACGATGTCATAAATACAGCGTCTCCTTAAACCCCAAAAAATCCATCTTTGCAGTAGAATAGGGTAAACTCTTAGGATTCATTGTGTCTAGTGAAGGGATGATTATTGACCCCGAAAGGACTCAAATCATCACAAAACTCCCCCCTCCTACATCCAAAAAATCCATGCAGTCTTTCTTAGGCCATATTAACTCCGTGAGAAGATTTGTCCCCAGTTTCTCCGAAATGGTCAGGCCTTTACAGAATATGATTAAGAAAGACACCCAGTATCACTGGGTACCCACAGAAAATCAGGCTTTTAACATTATAAAGAAGGCCATAATAGATGCTCCGCCTCTCATGATCCCTGAATTCTCTCAAGATTTTACACTCTATACTTTTGCCTCTGACCGTTCCTATGCTGCCATCCTAACCCAGAAGAATGTCAAGAACAACGAAGTACCCATTGCCTTTATGAGCTCTACTTTCAAAGGTGATGAACTTAATTACCCAGTGGTGGATCGGCAAGCCTACACTGTTTTCAAAGCAGTTAAACACTTTCGGTCCTATCTTTTGAAGTCAAGGACGAAAGTCATTGTCCCCTACCCTACCGTAAGGAACTTGTTAGTGCAGAAGGAGTTAGGAGAAAAGAGAGCTAACTGGGTGACCTCCTTGCAGGAAAATGACTTATAAATCACCCTAGCTCAGATTCTGAGAGGCCAAGGTTTATGTAAGTTGGTGGTTGATTCAGAAATAGAACAACAAGAACAAAGTGATACATCAAACCTAGGAAAAAGCGATCAATGTCTAATCTGTTGCGCACAAAACCTAGTTAGTCCTTGGTACGATGATATTAGATTCTTTCTTGAACATGGGTCAATACCCCATCACTTAGACCCCCCTAAGAGAAGAGTGTTGAGGTTAAAGTCTACCTCCTTTCATCTGGTTAATGGTGTACTATTTCGTCAGAGTTTCGACGGCGTACTGATGCATTGTCTCGAGAAGGATGAAGCAGAAAAAGTCTTGCTCGAGTTGCATGCAGGAGAAGATGGTGGTCACTTCGGTGGTGACACCACTACTCATAAGGTTTTAAGAGCTGGCTACTACTGCCCCACGCTTTTTAGAGATGCCCATGACTTGTGTCATAAATGTATTATCTGTCAGAAAGCATAAGGGCGGTTACAAAAACCAGCCTTTCCCTTGCAACCCGTTTCAATAGATTCTCCTTTCCAGCAATGGGGCCTTGATATCATAGGTCCAATTAAACCTCTGTCCTCGTGACAACACAAGTATATTGTGACAGCCACAGATTACTTTACTCGATGTTCTGAAGTTGTTGCGTTAAGAACTGTCAATACCAGTTAGGTAATCGCTTTTCTAAATTCGAATATCATCACTCGTTTCGGTATCCCTGACTGTTTAGTTTTCGACAACGCTTCATACTTTTCTTCTCTTGACATGAGCGAGTTCGCTTTGGAAAAAGGAATTATGTTGAAGTATTCTGCTAATTATTACCCCCAGGGAAATGGATTGGTAGAATCAACAAATAAGAACTTAATCAAAATAATCAAGAGAACGGTGGTTGAAAATCAAAAGAATTGGTACAATGCACTGCTGAACGCGCTATGGGATGATAGGGTAACACCAAAAGATACTGTAGGTAACTCCCCCTTTTTTCTTGTTTATGGCAGAGAAGCAATTATGCCACCTCACATTCTTCTTCCTTCGCTTCAGTTGTCATAGAAAATCCAAGAAGAAGATTGTGCCCCTTTGGAAAACCGCATTAACGCTTTGATGAAGCTAGAAGAGGTAAGAGCGCAAGATAAACGTAAGTTAGATCAACATCAACAATTGGTTAAAAGCTGGTTCGATTCTAATTCTTCTTATGATAGGAATTTTGAAGTAGGTGATCTCGTCTTGAAGTGGGACAAACCGCATGAGGGAAAGGGAGAACACACAAAATTTCAAAACCTATGGCTTGGACCGTTTTTAATTGTTGAAAAGTTGGGTCTCGGTTCTTTTCGATTGCAGAATATTAAAAAGCAGCTTGACACCTACCCGATGAATGGCGAAGCCCTGAAAAGATACTTCACTTGATTACAACCCTTGTATATTATGTACATATTTTTCTTTGTTTGCGTTTTCGTTTGCTTTCTGTTTTTTATTTTGATTTGAATTTATCAGTTTGTGTTTTTGAAAAATACACATACCTGTATATTGAACTCTTCGTACAAAGGCGATAGAAAATTCCTTCGCTGAAATAACTTCTGAAAAATTTGTACAAACATCAAGCAGTATATTTCTGAAATTTATATCTGTGTTGGAAAAATCTGTTGTTTAAAAGAAGTTGACTGATTTTGATCTTTGAGAAAAGCTTGTCATGATCATCCATTATCTTTTTATTCTCTCGCCTTTCCGTAAAGGAATGACTCAGAGGATGTCTCCCTGTCTTAGGAAGTTGTTTTTTTAAATAAAACATCTCTAAATCTAAATAAGGGACGGTTCTAAAAAAAAAAAAAAATTCTGATGAGGTCTGAAAAAATATGTTAAAATATCATGATTTTCAGCGTCACCCCGCTTAGCTATATATCTATGAAAAACAAAACAAAAATTATTAAGAAGAGATGTGGGAAATGCTTGTAAACCCGTCGGGATATTGAACAAGTCTGCTTGCAGCAGGTAAATGCATGCATGACGCCAAGACAACTTCGTCGGGGTATTGAACAGGCCTGCTGGTAGCGAAGCAATGTCGGGTATATGAAAATTTGCAAAAAATAAACCTCTTTAATGTCCTTTATTCTGATCCAGAACTTCTTTACAGGATACAGATGTCAGAGTGGGTTAAATGGCAACCCTGTCAAGGCTATGGATGCCTGCTGTCAGCAATGGCTATGCCAATAGTATTGAAGATTTTATCTTTAATATCATGACTCGTTGATCTTAAGATTGTTATCAGTTTTCATCTTTCAAAACATTGCTGGAAAAGATGGTTAATGATGATGTATGAACGATTTTTTGGTTGTTATTTTTGAGTTGAAATTATCTTTGCTGCCCTAATCTGAATTTGTTCATTTTGGAAGAGATAACTACTTCTACCAGTGTGTCGCCATTGTTGGCAGCCAATTCACATTTTTTTCGTGGTCTTATAAGCTGCCTACACCTCTGTTTTGCAAACATCAATTTTTCGTCACAATTTTCAAATTAACGACATGTTCATTTTTTACGACGTTTACACATTTACCTTCGCTTTGTTTTCACGACTATAAGCGTGAAAAATTCGTATTTCGAAGTCGTATTTCGATCATTATCTGAACTATCATTTGTGTCGATATGTCTATTGTGCCTATCTTTTATTTATCATTATACAGTTGGCAGGATCCTTTGATCGGTACTCATGCTTTGATTGATTGTGTAATTTGGTTTCATTTGAGTTGGTAATGTAGTGGCATTGCTTTTTATTTGACCTACTTGACCTTTGGTTCCATTGAATTACATAGGGGTTATGATTAAATCTTTCATATACATCTTTTTAATATAATGCCTATGTCTATGTTTTCGTAACTATTGGTTTGTTGATTATGTGAAGACCCATTGACACATTGGTTAAAAATATGGATATGAGCTGATACATTGGCGCATGGTTAAATATTTTCTTTGGTTTAAACTGTATGATTGATGGTTCAAAACTTTGGCATAACGTTGATTGCGCGCGTTGGTTTATACACTAACCATTGTTTTCATTTATCGGCCAAGTGATATGACTGTTGAACTATAGAATAGTGCGTTGAACAACTATGAATCGACGGTTGTGCTTTGACCATAATTGTTATGCATGGCAGAGATAAACTCCACCACCTTCACACGCTGGCATTTATGCCTACCCCTTATCACCGTTCACCTCTGTAGCTCGGGAAACCTTCATGCACTCTGCCCCTGTGTGTGTTATGATCCAAACCCTCGGCTTACCTTGTACTCGGCTCCATGGCACCCATCGTGTGGATCGAGCCAAATGACAACCAAGCCTTATTAATGTTTGATAATGCCCGCAAAGACCTAGAGGATAACGGATGGATTAGCTTCGTGCAATGATTTGAGGGATTTAACCTAGCTGTGGAACGATAGTTTGCCATGACTTTCGTTGGTTGTAGAGCCAAGGTGGGCGACATACAGTTGGAAATTGATGAGAAATTCATCAGTTCTGCCATAGGGTTACCTGTCACAGGTCAACGTTGGTTCAAGAATTGTAAGGTCGAGGAGGTGCCATGGACACTGTTGTTCCTCTCGCGCAAAGTCACCTCTTGTGATAGAAGTATGCCCATCTCTGCACTTAAACCATAGGGTTACCTGTCACAGGTCAACGTTGGTTCAAGAATTGTAAGGTCGAGGAGGTGCCATGGACACTGTTGTTCCTCTCGCGCAAAGTCACCTCTTGTGATAGAAGTATGCCCATCTCTGCACTTAAACCACGATGGCATGATACTTTGATGGTAATCAAGCAGTTCGTGAACTGTAAAGGTCGATGTGGACTTGTGTTTCTCTACCACCTACGTTTGCTAATGACTTTTATGGGATACCCATTGAATATACCCTTTTACTTTCATCGTAGCCTATATAAAATGTCAAAAAGGTTTAAAACGCAGAAGGCTGATAGTAGCCTGTTCCACCATGGGCTTATTAAACTTATCATTGTTTATCATTTGAGTTTCCATGGTGATAGTTGGAGAGCTTTCATCGCTCATAATGGTTTCGATTACACATACCCCGTCCAGGTTGACAAACCTATGGTGACTGAAGCCAAGGCCAAGCCACTTGTGCCCTTCCATATCCTACTACCTCCTCCTAAACCCTCGGCCGACCCTAAGGTTGACTTACCCGATGCCATAACTAAAAATGTCGAGGTTGTAAAGAAAACTGCGAGCAAAAAGTCCAAGGTAAACCCTATTGCTAATGCAAAGGGTAAAAAGACCGCTCGGCTTATTTCAAGGATGGCCAGGAACAAGCCTAAACCCTCTGCTGAGTCAAAACCTATTGTCCTTAGTGAGGATTCTGATTCTGATGTGGAACATTTCTTAGCTAGCGAGTACCCCTACTCTCAGGGTTTATGCCTCGAACCACCTTACGATTTTGTGTCAAATCTTCCTCCTTGCCTAAGGAATGACCCTAGCTACCCTGGTATTAAATTGCCTAATGAAACCCTCAACAATGTGTCCAAACCCTCACCTGCTCTTACAAAATCCACACAGTCTCTCTGTGATCAATGCGATTCATGGTTGGAATGATACTACATTGATGTTCCCCTGCTCCAATAAAAAATTCGATCGCTGGAAGACCAAATTGCAGTATTGACCGATCAAAGAAACAAGCTCCAGGTAGTTGATAAGAAGCAGAAGATGACGGGCTCCATACTTTTCAATAATGTTGAATCGGCCACAGCCATTATCAATTCTAAATTGGCATGATCAAGCCATCTCGTTGCTGTACATGTATGATTCTGATATCGTTTTAGCCTTGTGAATGAATAGGATTGATATAATGATTGAAATTTGTTATTCGAATAGCTCTGTTATGTTTCGAAATGGCTTTGTTATAACGACATTCATTCTTTATACATTCCGCTTTACTAAAAATAAAAAAGAAATCTCGTTTTAGATTCATGAGTTAATCATTCCCAATTTAGCCTTTGATAGATTTTTATCAGATTCGAATGGTTTTCATTTTGATTTGATTTGATCATGTGCCTGATTGAGTTAACAAATGAACGTTTTTCTTTCAATTGAATTGGTTTGAACAGTAAGTTTTTCATGCTCAAATTAGAATATGATCACGTTGGATTTGATCTTGTTATAGTTCAGATGCTCTGATTGGTAAACAATTTCAATGAGTTTGATTGTTACATATGTTGTATAATTTTCAAAGCTGTAATTCAACCCTGATCATTTCCAATTTGGGAATAACGACTATGTTTTCATTTAAGACTGTGGAAATAATTGTCGCACCCGCATCGTGGAATGATTTTGAGTCATAAAAACTATGTGAAAACCTTAGCCATTCAATTCGCTCTTATTCTGAGTTGGCAATGATTGTTCTATGATTTGAATTCGGATTATAATTGATACTCTGTGTGATTTTAAATTTGTAAAACGAATTGGTCAAACATGGTTATAATTCGTTTGATGAGAACGATTTCGATCAAAGTCAATCAATCTTGTTTGCCCAATTTCCAATAACAAATTAGGAATTCTATTACCAATCAATCGATCCTGTTACGATTTGATTTGAATTTATTTTCACACCTGTTCGAATTGATCTATTCGTGGCATGAATCGTTTGCTGTGTTAACATAGTTATAACGATTTGAAAATGATCTTGTTGAATTCATATTTCCTGTGGACAAGGTAGCGTAACAGCTGCTTGCGTTTTGTTCTGATTATGTTGAATTAGATTTGTTATGAAACAATTGCATACGGTTTGTTTTGATTACATCAGTTTCAATTAGATATGATACGATTTCACAAATGTTGATTATGATTCTGTTGACCTGACTTTGTGGTAACAAACAAAGCAAAGTACGCCTATCTCTGTAGTCATTTAATTGACTTGGATCCTATTTGATTTTCGAATAGCATAATAAACTCAAATTAAATGATTCGTTTTCAAATGGCTATTGGTTGTCAATTAAATTGAAGTCTTTAAAAGATTTTTAATCAATTTTAATACTGATTTTGTACCTTATTTAGACCAGCTACAGAATCAGATGATTCTGTAGCTAGTCTATAGAATTAAATTTTCATCATTTTATTAATAAAAGATCCTTCTAACTTGTCTGTTTTTTACCCTTTTCATGTGAATTCGAATTGCATGGAACCTGATGGATAGTTTAGGGGATATTTGGATGTTTTAGTTTTATTTTAGTTTCCTATCTTAGTCAATTTTGGGATATCTTCCCAGATTTTATGTAAACAGTTTTATAACTTCCACATGGAGGTTTTACGCTGTGGAAAACTTATAAATACTTATTATTTTTGTAATAAGGATCATCCTCATTCGTGGGAGAACAAGGATATGGATTTCTAATACAAACAGAGGCAGAAGTTGATGTTCTGCTACAGCTTTCACTTTCCATAATATCAATCTTTTGTTTCATGTTTATGTTTATCAATTTTCATTTGATTAGTGACTACTTTAGCTATCATAGTCTTTTGAAAAGTGATATGATTTAATTAATATAATCCATGTCTGATTTCTTTCAGCATTTAAAAACACAACAATTACTTGATTCAGTTCATGAATGAAAGATTTCTCTTCTTCATCAATTAAATTATTTTGTATAAGTCTTTGCATGCGGATTTATCTAATTGTAGAGATTTATAAATCATATGATTGTTGTGATTTTTATGTCTTGTTTGTCCTGTAAACAAACTTGAAGAGCATTGCAGCTATCGTTTACGAGAAGCTTCTAGATTATTCGGTGTGATTTTCCTTCCTCCGATCTGCTAGCACAGTTATCAGACAAAGGACAAATCTGGAGCATTTCCTCCAAGTTAGTTTATGATTTATTTTCATTAATTTGTTAGTGTAATATTAGTATTTTAAGTTTGATATATTTGTAGTTTATATTAGTAAATTAGTTTATTTAGTTTCCTGTTTTATTTCTTGTTTATAAAATTATAAAATCAACAAAAAACATCTTTTACTGTCTTTAGGGCAGAATGCAAATGAGTTTTTCAGGTTTTATTTAAATCTGTGAATTGTAGATATTGTACATTTTGTGAATAAGTTATATATCAATTAGTAGTTAGATAGTTAATCAGTAGTTAGTACAGTAATAGTTAGTAGATTGTATTTATAGAATAGTTAGATTAGTTTAGCTTGTTTTAATATTTAGTTTTAGTTAGATTAGTTAGTTTAGATTAGTTTTATTTTTTGTTTTCTTAGGACCTTAGATCGGCTAACGGAGATGCTAAACCCGTCAGGATGGTTCATCCCAAAGGGCTTGGGTTATTAGACAACCCCGGACGAGTTCCACTCTCTCAGTTGATGGACGATCAATTTCGCTCATCAACACCTGCTTAAATATATGTATAGGATTATTAATTATAATTAATTTAATAATCTAACTGTCCTAAAAGATTAACTAAACAATAATTATTTCTTAAAATAACATTAACTAATTAATTATTATTAATTAGTTATTCATGATTTTCAAGGATTAATTAATTATTAATTGACTCATAACTTAATTACGTAAAGGATTAAAGGGGGGTTAATAAATTATTTTGTTAAATTAAGAGTCACGTACACGGAAAGGGGTAAGATATTAATTCAAAGGGGTAAGACATTAAATATAGGATAAAATAATAAATAAAGGGGATAAGGAGCATTAACGATGAATGGATAAGATAAGGTAATAAATGGGTTAGGTAGGGAAGTAAATGAGGGGGAAGTCGGTGAAGGAGGAATATGGAGGGAAAGGAGGTTTATGGGAGGTGATTCTACGGGAGATGGGGGATTGATTTTTGGGGCTATCTTGGATTGGAAGGGAGGAGAGTGGAGTTCTATAGTCAGGAAGGTTCAGTACAGGCACTGGGTTGCTGGAGGTTTTGGGCACGGGGGCCAGGATATCCATATGATATCCTAGAGATAGGAAGTTACCTAGTTGGCAAGGTGGAACTAGGTTTTGGGTAGTGTTTACATAGTTCAACAGTGGTCAAAAAGGCAACAGCAAGGCAGCAAGGCGAATTAGCATCAGACCCAGGTAATTTAAATGGTGTATTTGTTTTATTTTGCTATAAAATTTTATTATGTGTTGATAAATTTATATGTGAACGTGCGTGCTCATATAAAGAAATTATTGAATTTTAGTGTTATGTTGTAGAATTAATTGAAGTTAATTAAATTGGTCATTACAATATATATATATATATAATTTTACTTATAAATATTTGGTATTTTTTATATTAATCATATTTTCAATACATAATACATATTAGCCATATAAATTATAAAAACTACCTCTCACTATATGATCTTCCCAAGAAGGCGATCTATAAGAGAAGGTGACCATGCAAGCCATGGCTCGAATTCTGACCAAAAAATCTCCTAAGGGGCGCAAATCTAAATAGGGGCGTACCATTAGTTTGGGTGACCAAGAAAATGTGGATCTAGACCGGGGTGACCCGAGAGTGGAAAAGAGGTTTTGGTGATTGTTATCGGACTGATCGGTAGGTGTGGAAACTAACAGATCTCCCTAGATCCACCTGGATCTAGAACAAAATAGGATAGGACATGACTCTTTCCCTATGCTGTGATTATTGAATCTACTAATAAGGAAGAATAAGTGACATACCATTGTATCACTTCCATAGGTCTTTGTTGCTCCCACTTCACTCCAGTGCTCTCATGAGGTGAAGACCAAGACAACACAAACCAACCAAAGTGAAGATAGCAAAATGTATTTAATGTCAACTTATGCATATGATCAAGGAATTCCACAATAAAGTAAGAGTGACTTTATGGGAAAGGGACATGTCGCTGTATCATATTAATTGAATGTAGAAGATACAACCTAATCGCCTTGATGTCGTAAGATTTTTTTCAGTGACTCTTGGTTCCAACACACACACTTTCTTTGTACTTGCATGAAGAAAATCCAATTCTTCTTGATAGACCAACTAGAGCCTTCAAGCCTCTGTCCAAGCAGGGTTCTTCACACAATTCCTTCACCAATTCTTCAATTAATCTTGCTTAACCTTTTCCATGAGAAACCTTTCAATATATACGAGAAGGAGAGATGGTTACATGGATAAGGATGATCCTATAAAATCTGATATGTCAGTAAAATGACAACCATATGAATTCCAACTCATTTTCTAGAAGATTCCCTTCTAGAACCCTTGAGACCTCTTCTCTTTTCCAAGCTTGAAAATAGGTTCGTACCCTATGTATGGAGCAAACTGCAAGAATTTCACACCCTAGATGAAGGTGGTCTGTGAGAATGAGGGATTCTTGCACCCTAGGCCATATGCAGCCTACGAACTCACTTTGAAAATAGGTTTTTGGAAGGAGACAAGATCCACTTTTCTCAGGCAAAATGTCCTTGTTGGGAGCCTAAATGCACCATTGTTAATACTTCTCCAAGATGAAAAAAATCATGGGTAACAGAATGCCCCCCAAAGTGTGAGGTTGGAATCAGTGACAACCGAAATACTTTGTAAACTGCGTGTGTGTGTCGAAAACCAGGGGTGCACCTAATCGAAAACCTGCAAACAACCAAGCATCTACAGAATATAATACCAGTTCTGAGGTAGGCATCCCCATACTCAGATCACAAACAGATGACATCATGAAAATGGTTCATGGCCACCAATCATACACCATGGATCCATGCCGTCAAAATATCGCATAGCCACAAAGAATACACTGTGGATCTATGCAAGAAGATTCAAATTAAGATGACATAGCCATGAGACATACAAAGTGGATCTATGTGTCGATGAAAATCATACATATTCTATCATAGCCTGGGTCAAAAAGATGAAACCCAGGGTCTTCAATTCCATCACCTGAAAGTACGAATCTAACCATGTGACTACATGTGCCAAAGTTGAACATGGTAGAAACCACTTGATTACTGGTCAATTATGCAACCGTTAACAAGTGCGAGGGAAATCACCATTAATGTCAATGACTCCCAAGGTACATGAGTACAATCCAATGAATGTGAATAAATGAGTTGAGTTCAAACATTCAATGGAATCTCCCGATCAGGGGTCAACAATGAAAACCCACTATCAGAAGTGAGAAAACCTACCATTGAGGCATGCAAGTTCCAAGGTACCAAATAATTTCTAAGTCTTGTTTCCAGATAATGAGCTGGAGTCGACGGAACAAAACTCGTCACAGGAGGGTATTGATGTATCCCCCATCAATGACACGAAATGAGTAATAGATTCTGAAGATGAAACAGAGTATGATGTAGGTCAAACTAGACATAGGGAAGAATGACACAGAGAGAATGGACAACTACAGATGGTCGATTCAATAGAGGTTTCAGATGGACTTCTCTTGAACATATAAATTACACGACCAATGATTTGGCAGCACTGACTCAGATATGACTGAGGATATGACCTTTTAACAAGTTGAATAAGAGACAAATCGATTTCCCAAACCATCTTCAAATAATGAATAGGGGGTGTCATGTTCAAGAGTGACACTTACTGCCAATAATATGAATACGAAAACACATCCCTTTCCCAAATTCTCCCCCACCATCTCTAGCAAGTACCTCTTTATTTTTATGCAATCTTGAGGAGGATAACATATTCTTGTTGATGTAAGCTCACCCTTTGGGAAAGTCCCTCGGAGTATGTTTAATGAACCCTAGGAAGGAGTGGTTCGATCCCATTACGGTTCTTTCAATGTTTTTTTAATGAGTCCAAAGATAGAAGACTCGAAGGATTTTCATGATTATAGAGTCTGGAAAGAAACTCAAAAGAGAACTCTCTCAGTTCCTTTTTCATAAAGTAGTCTGATGAGACCGAAAAAAATATAAATTATCACCCAACAGATGCTTTCTTCAAATACTTTAACGAACGTGAAAATAGCAAGATCACTCGACAATCTTTTCATGTTTAGAGAGTCTGAAAAGAGCTTAAAGAGTACTCTAAGGGGTTCCTTTTTTGTATAACCTTTATGAGCCCAAAAAAGTGATAAAAGTGTGCTTGATTACGTTCTCATGTATTTTCGAGCGTGAGAATGAACAAAGACCAAGCTCGAGGTTTTGTCTAAAAACCGTAAAAAGTAATTAAACATGCGATGAAAAAGAGAAAAGATCCATACTCCTTTGCGTGGACTTTGAAGTCATCATATCTGCAAAAAGTTGCACTCATAGGGCTATTAGGAATTAGGTTTGATGAGTAAACAGTTATAAAAATCAACAAAAATAGTAAAAAGTAAATATAAGTGGGTAAAAGTTCTTTTACCATAATCATTGTAACTTTGCCAAGATTTTAGCCCAAAACCCCTCTTTTGCCCTTGAAATTCAGCGCTCGATCGAGGAAGGTATAAGCAATTGTTTGGCAAAATGTCTCCATCAGTGAGGTAAGCTCCCGGTCTTCTACCTTTTCATGGTTCAAATTTTTGTTTTCATTGGAAAATTTCAAGTTTTGAGTTTGTTTTAGGGCCAAAATTTGCACCCAGGCATTCTCGCAGGCTATCCATACGAGACCTGTGAGAATGTATGATTCTCTTAGGTGGCCCCAAAGGCACCTATGAGAACCTAACACTGTGCTAAAGGGGCACCTGCGAGAACCGCAAATTGAAAATTTGCTTTAATTTTTTCTCAATGAAAAATGTCACCCATGAAATTTTGGTCCTTGGAAAAAACTTTTTTGTAAAAAATGTGTGATCGTTATATACATATATACGACTTCTACTGACTTATATTGTGTTATGTGATCCATGTGATGTGATTGGTTTATAAATGGCCCAACTATCTATCTAATACATAGTTAGCTAATGCATCAGTTAATGTATTTAGACATCTAAGAATATGTTGATATTCAATATAATCAAAATAACATTTCAAGAGGCAAATTCACAAATATACCCGTAATAAAGTAGGACTTCGAATAGCATAGACATTGCTTAACTGTAGTACTACTAGCTGGGAATCAAGTTGTACAACCAAGTAATGGATACCAAGTGAGATAGAATCAATCAACAATTCGATAATGACGCTATATTCTGCAATATTGTTGGTCGCATGGCCGAGGCACACACCTCATAGAGTGATAAGTTCGTTTGTAGGGGCATAAATTTCCCACGCAGTAGAAGAAAGGTTCTAAGTACTATGGCTAGCGCCATCAGCAAAGCCAATGTGGGGTAGCGAAGACTCCGACATTTGGAAACCAAACACAATGTAACATAAGGGTAGAGACGAGATAACAAAAAAAACATACTACAGTAACACACAAGAAGTATGATACAATAAAATACAAGTACCCATTCACAGGTGATCTTAGGCATAGTACTTATTTAAATACAACCCATTTCTGGGTTAACTCAAAGGGATATCGCTGTAGTCTACTAACTCATAAGATCCTTTCTCCAAAACTCATCTAACGATATAAGGACCTTGCCACATGGCTTCGAATTTTCCAGCTCTTGGCATATCCCGATCTTGTTCATAAAGGAGAACCAGATCTCCTTCGGAGAAAATGCGAGGCTTGACATGTTTTTTGTATTGGGCCTTGACATGTTTATTCTAATCTTCTATGACTAGGGTAGCATCACGTCAAGTTTTGTCTAATCGCATAAGATACAATAGATGTTCTTCCTCAGCAGAAGTGTTTGGTATGAATTCAATGGCTAGTTTTAAGGAGGGTATCTCACATTCAATCGGGAGGATGGCTTCTAGAACATAGACTAACCAGAATTATGTAAACTCGGTAGTAGATTAAATGGATGTCTGGTAAGCCCACAATGCAGAAAACAACATTGTGTGCTAACTTGTTTTGTGAATTCCTATCAATAGTCGAAGTATGGTTATAAGAATTTTGTTAATTGCTTCGACTTGGCCGATGGCTTGTGGGTAATAGGGCATTGAGTTTTCATGGTGAAGACCCAAATTTTCAGTGACTTAGGACATCATGAAGTTTCTAAAGTGGCTACCGTGATCAGTGACGATAGCCTGAGAAACACCAAAACGATCTATGATGTGATTGAAAAAGAATACTGTTGTTGTCTTTCCAGTATTGTCAAATGTCAGCATCGCCTCATCCCATTTCGTAAAATAATCTATGGCTACAATAATGTATGCATGCCCCCCGACTGAGTGGGGGTGACATGTCATGAAATCGATACCCCATTTTGTAAAGGCACCAATGGAGACCATAGGGTGAAGAGGAGCAGGATGTGACCGTATCTTATGATTATAGGTCTGGAAAGCATGGCATTTTTGGATGGCGATTATGCAATCGTTAAATAAAGAAGGCCAAAAATACCCTTCTCATAAGATTATTTGGGCAGTATCATACTCGGACATATGACTAGCAGAGGCTCTAGAATGGAAGTCATTTAAGGCTTTCTCGGCTTTGTCAAATGTGAGGCAGTGTCAAAAAAATGAGTCAATTCCACTACGATAAAGAGTATCGCCGAGGATAATATACTGACAGGCTTGGTAGCATATTCGATGTCAGTCAATACTCGACAAATTGGGCCAAAAATTCTGGGTTTGGAGATATATGATGATATCTCCATACCAAAGATTATCGGAACTAATTAGGAAAAGGGATTCATAGAGTAATGAATCAGTTGCTATAGTTTCTATTTCAGAGTAGGGAAAGTCACATATTAACTTGGAAAAAACCAAGGATTTCTTGGACTTATCACGTTCGAATTCTAAGTCAAAATCTTGTAGTATCACAATCCACTTGGAGTATTTTCCCCCTAGCAGTTGACGGGTGAGAATGTGTTACCTAGGGTTGCAGTTAGAAATTACTGTAGTTTTGCGAGAGAGGATATAGTGTCGGAAATGTTGGACTTCTTGGATGGCTGCCAAGGCTAGTTTTTCAACATGTAAATACTTGGTTTTTGTAGGCGTTAGACTTCGAATCAAGTAATAGATAACATGTTCTTCATGATAATCATCCTCCTGGACAAGAACCATAACGATGGTGTAATCCGAGGCTGCAAGGTATAGGAAATAATCACGACTATAACTGGGGGGGAAGAGAAGCAGAGCACGTGTCAGGGATAGTTTTGAAGGCTTTGTTTGTGATGGTATCTCATACAAACTTGGACCCCTTTTTGAGTAGGTGCATAAATCCAAGAGTTATCTCGGCATAGTTCGGGATGAAATGACAAAGAAAGTTTTCTTTCCCTTGCAAACTTTGTAAATGGCGAAGTGTAGAAGGAGGAGGGAGATTAAGAATCGCCTCAACCTTCAAAGGATCTACCCTGATCCCTTGACATGAAATGATAAATACTAGAGGTTGGCCAGATTCGACGCAGAAAATGCATTTGTGAGGATTCAAGCGTATATGGTAAAATCAACATCGGAGGAAAATGGCTTAGAGGTGGATTGGATGATCGACCCGACACATGGAATGGGCGGGTAAGTCATCAATATATGGCTGCACGATGTGCTTGATATCATGGAAGGCATAAGACATAGCGTGCTGAAAAGTTGTGCCAATGTTCTTTAGACCGAAAGGAAGTTTCTGATAGGTGAAAGTGCCCCAAGGACAAATAAAAACGGTTTTGTGTTGATCCTTGGGAGAAATATTGATTTGATTATATCCGAAGAAACCATCCATCAGAGAGAAGATTTCGCTTCCAGCACAATCATCAACAATCTGGTGGATGAAGGGGGTAGGAAAATTGTCTTCAGGACAAGCTTTGCTAATATCCCTATAATCAATGCACATGCAGATTGTGCCTTGTTTCTTGTTGATTGGGACAAGATTGGAAACCCATTCAGTGAGAGCCACTGGGTAAATAAAGTTGGCTTTGAGAAGTTTCTCGACTTCAAACTTGATAGCAGCCGCTTTACGTGGGTGAACTAGAAGAAGGCATTTTTGGATGGGTTTAGTGTTTGGGTATGTATTAATCTCATGTATCACAATGTCGGGGTCAATACCTGACATTTATTCATAGCTCCAGGCAAAGATGTTACAAAATTATTTAAAATGTGACTTGTAGGTGACTATTTCATCAGGGGAACACGAAGCTCCGATATGCACATTTTCGACAATTCTAGGTTTGATGGATATGTCGAGGGGAATAGTGGGTGAGATATTGCTTAAGTTTCCTTCAGAAAACACATCATGTGTGGACTTGGGAATGGTTGAAATGACAACAACGGTCGACGGGGTTGAGATCCATTGGTAGCTCTCGATCGTGTGTTGTTCCAGGAAGAGGATGGAATGGTGATGTCCATCATTCTAGGGGGTGTCTTCCATGACAAACATAATCATCTCGTCCATGGGAAAAATGACGTGGAAAGGATCTGGAGATAAATCACCAAGAGAGGGGGTAGAATGGGTTGCCGATTGAATGTCTTGATAGGCGAATTCGACTGGACTTAAAGGCATTGCGTCGCCATAACGAAGATGATCATCGAGGTTGGGTACCATCCGTGGGTCATGAGACATAGGGGTTTGGTGAATTGAGGTGGAGATCATGTTGATTGAAGTGACAGATGGGTTTGGAACATCGGGTGGTGGAATGGGGAAGGTACCCATTAACGAAGAGTCTTTGAGAAGACCTACAACGACGTTCTCGTATCCAGGGGGGTTTGGCGATGAACAATATGTTGCCAGTACGTCTATACGAGTTAAAGAAGGCTAATTGGTCGACGGTAATGACCTTTCCTTGATGTGGGAAATGTACAACATGAAAAGGATTCGACACAACTACATGCGTGGAATCAATCCAGCTACGACCAAGAAGAAGGTTGTAATCAAGAGGAGCGTCAAAGACTTCCACTTCAACTTGGACTGTTTTGCCTTCTAACGTGCTTGGCAATGAAGGAAGGACACCATAAGGCTTAAAACCAAATCCATTGAAGGCGTTAAGTGTGTTATGGGATTCTTTCAAAGAGGGAGAGTTGATGGATTTCCAGCAAGTAATAGACATGACACACGTTGAGGCACCCTCATCGATAACAGTTCTACAAATTTTTTTGTCGAAGATAATCACTTGTATTTGGAATGCGAGTTGAGGGGGTAACCTTGGAATGTGATATTCCAAGTAAAAAATTATTAAATTTGTATCCATCAGGTTGATTCCATCGATAGCTTTCAACAACGCCTTACGTTCTATAGGACAACTTTGAAGGACTTCGAGGTCTAACATCGCGGATGGTGCTTTGGCCAGATCTTCAACAATGTTGTAGTTTTGGTCAGCATCAGCATAAGGATTGAAAGATGATTTTTGAATGACACCTTTCAGAGGAGGGCGAAGAACTATTTCGAGGATCGGTCCTTCGAGATGAAGAGGACCATTGGTAGGTGGAGTCGTGGGATATGGTTGGACCAATGAAGGAGGTATAACATTAATATTCTCTTTAGAGGGAGAATAATCTTTGGCTCGAGTGGTAAGTGTGATGTCACTTTTCTTTGAATCACCTGTACACATTAAGACATAAGATGTAGTGGAGGGGGATGATTGGTCATGAATGACCAATTGGGCATGTTGTTGAGAAGGGAAAGGTTGTGACAATACGGCCGGAGTGGGTGGTTTCATGGTCCCTTGAAGGAACTTAGTAACCTTGGCGTGTCGTGGACAATCCTTAGTGTAGTGATCATCACCACAGATAAGACAAGGGTATCAGGGTTTGCGCTTATCCCTATCATCAACAGGTGGAGTTTTAGTTCTCTCTTCTTGCGAAGTATTTTTGTCCTCCTTATTCTTACCCTTTCCTTTTCTGGATTTGCTTTTACTGGTGGGGGTAGATTGAATAACATTTACCTCAGAAGTCTTGCCAGTGGGAGGGGTAGGAGATTAATCATTTTGAACATTAGAAGAAGTGGGTTTGGGGTTGTTGCGAGAGGTTTGGACAGAGTGCAGTTGGGCATGGAAAGTTCCAATCATACCATAGGTTGCATGAGAAGCAACAAGAGTAGTTGAAGTGGTGGAAGTAGAAGGACGAGGAACATCAGGGAGTAAGTCGTAAAGAGTGCCCATTTGTGAGTAAACGAGGTCAAGGTATTGAGCACAACTAATGGCATGTTCTTCTGTGACAACTCCACCCATGGCGATGTCATGACCAATGTTGTTCACAAATGATTTTTTGAACCACTCTACCAGCAACTGATCGGGAAGTTTGAGTTTGATGAGACATCTTCTTTGTCGCCACTCATGAATGTGATTAGAGATATGAGTGGCTTTGTTTTGCTTGAAGGAACTCAAAATATCGGTCCCTATTTCATAAAAGATTAGTAACTGGTAGTGGGTGAGGAAATCCATAGATAGGGTGTTGAAGTCGGCGAAGAAACCTCGTGGTAATTCTATATACCACTTCACGGTAGAACCCATGAGAGTTCGTTGAAAAAGGCGTAAATGAATAGAGTCATCCATCAAGGAGTTGGATGAGCACCAGAGGTGAAAATTCATTACGTGATTATTCGGGTCCTCTTCTTCTTTGCCATCGAATATAGGGATTTCAGATAGTAGTTTGGCCGGTATAGCGGGCCATTGGGGAGAGTGACAGATCAGATCATTTAAAATCCTTGACAGATTTGGGAGGTCCAAAGTGGATAAGAAGGGTAACTGTCTATTCACATGTGGGTACTAGTGGCTTTGGGGAGGGAGTCCCATCGGAAAACCAGTGGGACCATAAGTAGTCTGCATATAATGCGAAGACCCAAGTAGATTCGGTGGTTTTTGTGGAGGAAAGTAGCTCATGGGATTGTATCATTGAACAAGGGCGTGGGGTTGAGCATTCAAGCCCAAAATAGGATTGGACGTACCTGGATATGGTTGGCCCATACTAGGGGGTATAATGGATGTAGTTGGAGGCTTTTTCCCATTAGTCGATTGAGGATTATGTTGTATCATATGGTTCCAATACTGGGCCAAGGATGGAGGTATGTTTTTTCCATGGGGTGGGGTCGGTGGGGGTTTTTCTCCAATCGAGGGTTGTGTTCCAATCGGGGGTTGTGTTCCAATTGGTATTTTCCTTGCAAGGGGGGGGCGAGTTGGGCTTCCTCGGTGAAATTATCCACCAATAGGAATCTGGTAATTTGGTGTGAATGACGGAATGGTGCCACTAGGATCAACGTCATTGATAGAGGATAGAGAAGGTCCTTTGAAAGGGGGAAGAGGAAGTGTTGGAATGAAACTAGGAGGAGAGTTCCTAGAAGAAGAGGGACCACCAGGAGTTTTGTATGTGATTTGCGTAGGACCGGGAATAGAGGCATTCAATGCATGGTATCTATGTGGAAGAGTCAGGGTAACTCTAGGAGAAAACGATGTGCCAATAGGGTCTTGGATAGCCGTGGTAATCATAGTGTGAAGACTCATAGTATCTGTGTAATGGACCATTTGGAAAGGGAGAGTCAAGATGTGGTCAGCTCGCAGAGCTTCTGTACTAGGAAAATAATAAGTAGTAGTAAAAGGTATTGCATCTGGGTTAGAGGTTTCAGGGAATCTAGGTGAGACAGTGATATCAACGCCCGCTCCTGAACCAAAGAGATCCTGTCTAAAAACCTAGTAGTCCAGAAAGGATCTTGGCCCTTAGGTCCTGGAAAAGGTCCATTCGATGATCCAGAAGACAAAACAACTAAGTCTCCGGGAGAATTCACTCGCATAATACATCTCTTAGAATCGGGGTGAAGTCAAAAGTCCTCTCGAGAATTGGTAATTCAAAACCGTTCTAGAGAGTCATCTCTTTCCACTTGTGGAGTGGTGATGTCTTGGAGTCCACTTTATTGAGGAGAGCCCTCTGGTGAGCTAGTAGGAAAGGGTTGATAACCTTCCATATTTTCTGGGGGTAAGCCCTACATTCTATGTGAATGATGTGGAGGGTCTATTTTGAACGAGTTTAAAAATTACGAAGAAAATTCTATGGTCTACTTGGGTAAACAAACAACATGCGCTAGTAAAAAATATAGGAAACAACACCAAGAAAACAAGACCTTCTAATTCCGAAGTTACTAGTTGGTGACGAAATCCAATGTCGCAACAACGAGACAAGAAGGGGCTGGGCTAGGGTGGAAAAGTTACATTGATGACCTACTTAACGGACTTACACCCTAGTGCAAGCTCCCACACATAATCATGGGTATACCCTCAAAGGATCCCGAGTGATTTTGGCCAACGTTAATTCCAGGTACCATCAAGACTTGCCCCTTCACAGTCACCTTGTGTAAGACCCTAAGAAGATAGGCCACTAATGTTACCACCAACAACAATAAATCTTGGGGGGACAATCAACAATTTGATCCACACACAAGGGTAGGGTATCTAGCTCGAAATCAACTTGAGAGGCTTCCACTCATCATTGTGGGTATACCTTCAAGTGACCACCGTAATACATGAAATCTCTACACCGATATCAACAAAGCAAGGTGAGTAACTCTATCAATATCAATGCAACCTCAGGTTTGACCCTTGTGTGAGAAGGGCTTCTCAGGAAAAAATGTTGCAAATGGAATTTGACACTCAACACAAGATGCTATTGTGTGTTTTTCGCTTTGGAGAGTGTATCTCTCTTCCTACTCCAAATCTCTAGCCTAGCTAATTGTTGGTGTAATAGAGTCCCAGAAAAGAGTTACTAGTTAAATTTTAAAATTGCGCAATATTATTAAAGGCTGTTGTTACTCAAAGGTGATGGAAATGAAACCGATGTTGTGTGAGACTCTGACCCAACAATGCATACATAGGAATGAAAAATATCAATTATTTTTCGATGAATCTTATTTATAGGAGGGAAAGAGGAGTTTTCTAGAACAATATTGAACTACGATATACAATATTCTTTAAAATGCAATATCAACGAATCACGTAACAATGGAAATTCTGTATTTGTTCTATTTCAACAATTGATTTCCAATATTTTCAAAATAAAAATTATTTTAAAAAGAAAAATGTTTTTAACTGTTCAAAAACAACCACACAACGGTGGTGGAACTATGGAAAACCAATAACTAATGACAAACAACATATAAAACCCAAACCAATCTTTCAATGAAGACAAAAATGACAAGCAGACAAGGCTAGTCTTTTCAAAATGCATGAGAGAAACAATTTTCCAAGAAATGTGCATTTGAGAAAGACAATAAATCCTAACTTTTAAGACGATCATCAGATCCCAACCAAACAAGCACTCAAATTCCAAGATCAGAGATTATATCCTTGCTAAGAAAAGGTCAAGAGATGGCAGTTGAGAAAAAGAATGAACAAGAAGAGTCTTTGATTTCTGAAGATTGATCATTCACAAAATCCGAAGTCAAGAAAAAATCAATTAGTGGCCCAAGAAGTTCTCTTCAGACACACATACAAATCTGGGTATTTGAGCATACAAAAACCTTAATCCCAAAATTTTGCAAAAATGGGTTCACAGGAAAGCAATGGTGTATAGTGCGAGGCTGGAGCATTCTCACAAGCTATTCACAAGCAAAGTGTGAGAGGTTCACACTGGATTGCATAGTAGGGTGCGAACTCCAGTAGTTCTCGTAGACAAAAGAAGGGTTCAGTGCATGGATGATTGAAACTAGGAAAAATTTGGAAAAAATACAAAATTTTTGAAGGGACTTCTGCACCCAAAGAGTATGTCAGGGTCTCCTGAAGACTCAAAGATTGATAGAAATGAAAAAAGGTAAGGCAAGAGAAAATGGCCAAATAAAAACACCAAAAAACACTAAAAAATGGGTTGCATCCCCAGTGGAGTAGCCAATTTTGTTATCAGACTAATTGGTAGGTGCAGACACTAACATATCTCCCTAGATCCACCTGGATCTAGAACAAAATAGGACAGGACATGACTCTTTCCCTAAGTTGTGATTATTGAATCTACTAATAAGGAGGAATAAGTTACATACCTTTGTATCTCTTCCTTAGTTCTCTGTTGCTCCCACTTCGCTCCAATGCTCTCGTGATATCAAGAACAAGACAACACAAACCAACCAAAGTGAATATAGAAAAAGGTATTCAACGTCAACTTATGCATATGATCAAGGAATTACAAAATAAAGTAAGAGTGGCTTTATGGGAAAGGGACATGTCATTGTATCATATTAATTGAAAGTAGAAGATACAACCTGATCGCCTTGATGTCGTAAGCTTCCTTTCAGTGACTCTTGGTTCCAACACACACACTTGCTCTGTACTTACATGAAGAAGATCCAATTCTTCTTGATACCCCAACTAGATCCTTCAAGCCTCTGTCCAAGCAGGGTTCTTCACACAATTCCTTCACCAATTCTTCAATTAATCTTTCTTAACCTTTTCCATGAGAACGATTTCAATATATAGGAGAAGGAGAGATGGTTACATGGATGAGGATGAACCCATCAAATATGAGAAGTCAGTAAAATGACAAATATATGAATGCCAACTCATTTTCTAGAAGATTCCCTATTAGAACCCTCAAGACCTCTTCTCTTTTCCAAGCTTGAAAATAGGTTCGTACCCTATGTATGGAGAAAACTATGAGAAGTTCACACCCTAGATGAAGATGTCTTGTGAGAATGAGAGATTCTTTCACCCTAGGCCATATGCAGCCTACGAACTCACTTTGAAAATATGTTTTTGGAAGGAAACAAGATCCACTTTTCTCAGGCAAAAAGTCCTTGCTGGGAGCCTGAATGCACCATTGTTAATACATCAACAAGATGAATAGGGTAACAACGATATCAGAGTGATATCCAAGGATTAGTGGGAGAATACCAGTGCAACCATGGAAGAGGGTGCACTCACTTCATTTCCACAAAGAAGAAACCAACAAGGGCGCAAAGCCCAGTTGGTCTGCCCTCCCTTTTGCCTCAGAAAACTTGAAGGAAATGATTTTCTCCCTGAGAGAGTGGCTAGCTAATGAGATAATATTTCTATCATAGGTGTAAGCATGGAAGATGGAGTCACTAGGAGGCAGCCATGAAGGAAGGCGCACTAGTTATTCTTTAGAAACCCTAAAAACAAAATTGTCATGAATGTAAAATGTAAACTCAGAAAAGAAAAAAACAAGACACATAGCTTCAGAAGAAAGGTAAGGATGCTTTATTTTAGTCCCAGTTCACCTTATATACCAAGGGAACTATTTATTTTACATATATTTAATTCATCATCAAAAGGTGAAGAAGTGTTGCACCTAGGTGATTGACTTGTCTGCCCTAGGTGGGCGTTCCCCTAGGTGGCCTCCTTGTACCAATTCCTCCCTGTTTAGATTTGGAAGAATCACATATTCCATGAGAGGATGAAGAAACTTGTTGGGAAATACATCAGTTACGATCCACTTTGCCTGAGATGGATTTTGGCCTTGGCGGGTTACCAGATATGAAGTGTAAGTCTGGTGTCTTGTAGAGAAACTTCGAGTGTCCATTATAGTGTCTTTGGCCAATGGGAGTTGGAAATCAGTAATGTTATCCACTGGATGAGTGATGGTGACTGGTTCTTCCAAGAGGGAAGGTTCAAACAACTTTAAGTGATTTACATTAATGACATTTTGGATTCCCAGTTGTGGTGGCAGATCCAACCTATATACATTTTCTCCAATCTTGTAGAGTATTGTATACGTACCATATCTGATTGGCAGAAGCTTGTGATGGTGGCCTTTGAAGCGCTTTGTATCCAAGTGTAACCAGACTTGATCCCTTGGTTAAAATACCATGAAGGTTATTTTCTTTTCATGGCGCTACTTGGCATGATCTTGGGCTACTTTGAGTGTTGATGTGACTGCACTATGGCATTGTGCAATTTGTTGGAAAAATCGTTGAGCTGACAGTTGTACATGCTATTAATGGAAGGTACCTTGAGGATCCCAAGTGAGTGGAAGCTCGGTTGGAGATGTTGGTTGGAAGCCCAAGCAGACTTCAAAAGGTGAAAACCCTATAGAATATTGTGTTGCCTTGTTGTAGTTATGCTTGAAAATGTGTAAGTAATTGTCCCATTGTTTGTTGCGCCAAAAGTGAGTTTGGAGAGCATGCACCAAGACTCTGTTGACAAACTCTATTTGGCCATCCATTTGAGGATGGAATGCAGTAGAAAACTTGAGGTGCCACCCCAATACCACCCATATGGTCTTCCAAAATGTACCATGGAAGAGAGAATATCTGACTGAGATGACACTGCTTGGGAGGCCAAAATGGGTCTAGACATGATGGAAATAGAGTTCCATTGTTTTCACTTCTCTAGTAGACTTTGTGCATGGGATAAAAAGTTCCATTTTCCTAAAGCAGCATACCACTACCTAGATTGCATCATGTTTCTTTTAGGTTGCTGGAATTCCACTTAGGAAGTCCATTGGGATTGACTCCCAAGGCCGAGAAGGAAGCGACAGTGGTTGATACAACCCATGCTTCCAGTTGGATGGCTTGGATTGTGAGCATAAGACACAAGCTATGATAAATTTGTCAACTTGAGGCTGCATGGAAAGCCAATGAAAATGGCATTGTAGATGTTGGGTGGTCTTTGTGGTTCCAAAGTGGCCCCCATAGGCTGAAGCATGCACTTCCCTGATGATCAAGAGGCAGTCTTATAAGTGTGGAATGCATAGAAAATTCAACTTATATAGCCACCCATCCTTAATAGTGTAGTCTAGGAAGGGGGTCTGATTGATCACTGTGGGGCTTTGAATAGATTCCCAAATATATCGAAATTCAGTGTTAGTAGCATATTCATATTTCCATGTGTCATACGTAGCACAACATACTTCTAGAATGGAAAGAAATGGAGTGGGAATTCAAATTAGCAAATCAACCATTTTATTAGAAGTGCCTTTCTTGTATCTGATGACTAAGTAAGACTGTTGAATGTAGCAGGCCCATTTAAGGTGCCTTTGTTCCTGAATCTTCGATTGAGAGTTGATTAAAATCAAAGGGTGGTGGTCGGTATGCAGAATGGTTTCTCTACCCAAAAAATAATGCCTCCATTGTTTGAGTGCTTGCACCAAACTATAAAATTCCTTGTCATAGATACTATAATTTTTCTTTTCCTCAGACAGGCTTTCAGAGGGGTAAGCAATGGGGTGTCGTTCTTGTTTATGTATGACACCAATAGCATATTGTGAGGCATCAGACTCAATCTCAAAGGGTTGGGAGAGGTCTAGTCAATGTCAAACAGGGGATGAGCAGAGGATGTCTTTGAGCTGAGAAAAGTGAGTAGTTTCTTATTTGGTCCATATGAATGTAGAAGAATTATTTGAGAGCTGATGCAAAGGTCGATAAAGATTTGAAAAAGAGGGAATGAACTTACGATATAAATTGATGCCACCCAAAAATATTTTCAACTCCTTAGATGAAAAAGGTAGAGGTGATTGTTTCAATGTTTTGATGCGAGCTGGATCTAGTTGAATACCCTTTGAGATAATAAAAAATCTGAGATAGGGGATTGAATTTTGACCAAAATATGATTTCTTCTCTTTGACTTGCAACTTGCGTTCTTGGAGAATTTGGAGAACTTATCGAACATGTTGCATGTGAGTGTCCCATTTCTAACTGAAGATGAGAATGTCATATAAGTAGATGACCACAAATCAAACCAAATGTGCTCTGAAGATGTCATTGATGTGCCTCATGAAAGTGGTTTGGGCATTGGTGAGACTGAAAGGCATGACTTTCCACTCAAAAAGACCAAATTTGGTCTTGAACATTGTTTTCCAAACATCATTTGGGTTCATTCGAAATTGATGGTAGTTGGTTGTCAAATCCAATTTAGTAAACCACTTATCTCCTTGGAGGGTGTTGAGTAGTTACTCAATACAGGGAAGGGGGTAATGGTTTTTTATTGTGGCTTTGTTCAAGGCTCATTAATCAATGACATGGCACATTTCTAAGGTATCTTGTTTAGGGATGAAAAAAGGAGTAGAAGCACAGGGAGAAGATGAAGGTTGAATGTGGCCAGAGTTGATGAGGTCAGTCAGTTGTCTTTCCATTTCCTCTGTTTCTGTTGGGGCCAACTGGTAAGTATGGGTGTTAGGTAAGGAAGATCTGGGAATGAAATGAATGGAATGGTCAATGTGGTGGGAGGGGGGAAGTCCCTCCGGAGGTTGATACCTCTGCAAACTCATGGAGGAGGGGAGTCATAGTTTCAGGAATGGGGTGCATTGTATTGTTTAGTGTTATTGGGCACACCAAACAGAGAGAGACACATTGGTTTAAGTGTACATGTGGGATTTGTTCTTTGGTAGAAGGGGCTTTGGGTTTTGTTGCAGTTAAGATATAAGTGTGGCCTTCTATGGTAATTTTGTACTGGCGAGATTTGGCTAGATAGATAGCATTTCTTTGGGTCTGGTATGGGATATCGAGTAGAAAATCCACACAATCCAAAAGGGAGACGTCACAAAGGATAGTATCCTTGAATTCGCCTATGGAGAAAGTGGCAAGACAATGCTTGGGAACTAGGAGGCTAGGGCCATCCTTTTGGACCCATCCGAGTTGATAGGGTTCAGGATGTGGAGTGGTGACAAGATTAAGGTGGTTGACAAGGGCTTGAGACACAAATTTTTTTTGGCTTCCATTTCCATAATCAGTAAAGCAAAGGCATTTTTGATTTGGCAGTTATGGGTGAAGAGGGGTTCGGTGGATGTGTTTGAATCTTCTTGGGTCATTAGAATCAATGAGTGATCTACTTCTATGGGATTTTCCAGAGGAATTTATTCAGTATATTCTACTTGGGAAGGCAAAATGAGCTCAGTGAGTAGATTTTTGTTGGTTTTTAGATTTTGGAAGATTCGACAATCTGACGAATTGAGTGAATTATTTTTGTGGAATGAGCACCAGGGTGTCCTTGAAGTTGTATTAGGTGTGGGGTTTTGAGTCCGAGGAGGTGGAAAGTGGGTTGAGGGATGGGATTTGGATGTTTGAGAGGCAAGGGGTTGGTTTAAGGGAGGGACTGAGGAATACGACCTCTAGGAGAGACTTTCCTTTCTATAGCCAAAAATCTATAAAATGCTTTATCTAAAGTTGGATTTTCAAACAACTCTACTTCTCGATGGAATTGAATTAATAAACTAGCCACAAATTTTAATATGAGTACCTCTTCCGGATATTGAACATAAAGTAAGAGGCGCATCTTGCAGAAGAAGTCTATGTAGCTTTGCACTCCTTGTGAAGGGAGTTGTCAAAGTTGGTGCCATTTGATCCGTAAGGATTGCACATAACTAGGTGGGTAGAAGTGATTTCTCAAAGCTTCGAAAAGTTGAGCCCAGGTTTTGATGGGTTGTTAAGTAGAGGATTCTAGAGCATCCCCAATCTCTATCACAAATGTGGTCTTCTCTTGCTCTGTATCCCACCAAGTTTGTGCTAGTCCTTCTAATTGCAAGGTGACAATTTGGAGTTTTCTTTCCTCGATAAGGCCTAGAGATGTATTGAAATAGGTGGATAGGCTACATATTGAAGAATCCACCATTTCACCATTCATTTTCCCAGCAAACTTGTCTTTTTGGATTCGAGTGTCCAACCAGAATGGATCTGGATTGTTTTGTTGTTGCATTTTGAGTAGCTCATTGAGGATGGAGGCAAGATCTTGGATGGGATTTGATGTGTTCGAATCTGAGTTGACTACCAAAGGATATTTGCATGGAGGAATTGTGAGGCCAACTGAAGATAAAATGCTCCCCTTGGTTGCGATGTTGAACATAGGACTTTGTTTTTAGAACAAAGGACTCAAAACCCTGAGGCAATAGAGATTGAACTGGTGTAGAGGGAGAGATTTGTATTATTTTAGATCTATGGAGATCCTCTCTATAGAAATGGAGATGACGGTTCCCTTGGGGCTTATGAGATCTGTGGATCTTCTTGAATAAAATGGAAACCCTGGAATGGGAAAAATCTGGATTATTTCATGAAAACCCCCTAAACAAAAATTGCTCAATCTTCAAGATTAGAAGATTTTCCATGGATCTTGAGGCTTTGATACCAATTGATTTTCCCAAGAAGGCGATATATAGGATAAAGTGACCACGCAAGACATAGCTCAACTTATGACCAAAAAATCACCTCAGGGGCGCAAATCTGAACAAGGGTGTACCATTAGTTTGGGTGACCAAGCAAATGGGGATCTAAACCAGGGTGACCTAAGAGTGGCCAAGAATTTTTGGCGATATCAGAGTGACTTCTGAGGATTAGTGGGAGAAGGCCAGTGCAACCATGGAAGAGGAGGCACTCACTTCATTCCCATAAAGAAGAAACTAGCAAGGGCACAAACCCCAGTTGGTGCACCCTCCCTTTTGCCTCAGAAAACTCGAAGTAAATGATTTTACCCCTAAGAGAGTGGATAGATAATGATATAAGCTTTCTCTCAGAGGTGGAAGCATGGAAAACAGAGTCACCATGAGGATGCCGTGAAGGAAGGCACATTGGTTATTCTTTAGAAACCCTAAAAATGAAATTTTCGTGAATGTAAAATGCAAACTTCGAAAAGAAAACAACCAAGACACATAGCTTCAGAAGAAAGGTAAGGATGCTTTATTTTAGTCCTGGTTCACCTTATATACCAAGGGAACCATTTGTTTTACATATATTTAATTCATCATCAAAAGGTGAAGAAGTGTTGCGCCTAAGTGATTAACTTGTGCGTCCTAGGTGGGTGTTCCCCTAGATGGCCACCTTGACCCACTATAATAGATTCAAGAATACTCAAATTGCAATTTTGATATTACTTCTTAAATCAATTTTAAAACATTGCATTTATTGACCATATCATAATATTTTTCTTTGTGCATGTAATTCTCTACATACATGTGAAAATGGTATTTTTAAAGAATGCACAAATGTTTGGACTTAATGGGTGGTCGCAACACACTTTGAAGTTAAAATTATTTGGTTCAAGGATTTTCTCGTATATATTTGGAAATGGACATGCTTGAGATCTCTTTCCTATCTAAATATAGATCTTTTCTACTTAAACATATATCAGAACCCCATTTACGTTTGGCAGGGTTGTACGATATGATATGTTATTTTCTCATTTTCTATTTATATTAATGGTTTTTAAAGACTCGATCCAACATGGTATTAGAGTCCTCTTCAAGGCTTCTATTGCCCCCCCCCTTAAGGCTTCCAGTGCATCATCTAACAAGGAGTTCCAGTGCACATTTATTTAGTGTGTCAATGGACACTCCTCAACACACCCTCTTTAGGGTGGTTCGGTGCATCCTTAGTGTCCCCAGGCTCCAATTGTATCTTTACACAACATCCAGTCTCAGAGTGAACTAAGTGGTGAATGAGAATCATGTCACCGTGAAAGTATCCATCTATACAGGATTCCATATGTAATGTCGCTGCACCAATTCCATATTGTATCCACTACAATCCAGGACAAATACACTCCAATCCATGGATTACGACAACATTTATTTATATATCTGCCATTGGAACCCAGTTCCCAATGGTTTGTTGTTGGTGATCTAGCCTTCACAAGACTGTACTCGACCCCTTTATTCCCGACAACAACCAGCACCAGATCCTCTTCACAGGAATGACTAGAAACGACTCTTAGACCCTCTGTTCAGAGCCTTCTCTCAACCTGGAAGCCCTGAAAAGGGCATTGAAGTCTAAGAAAAAAAATCGGTGGATGGCATCTCGTCTAAATCTCGTTGTCAAGTTGAAGTTGGTAGGGATCCATGCTCTGATACCAATTGATCTACTTGATGCGTATCTGAAAAACACACACCAATATCGTGTCAAACAGAAACGAGAGAACTACACAACAAAAAGATGCAGAGTATATAAAATGGAGAACATGATATTAAATAACAATCAATCTATTTAGTAAGAGAGGGGCGCCCTTTATTAGGTTGGAAAATGTTTTTTCTCTCGAAACACAATGAAAGTTGTTTCTTTATTTTTAAATTTGTTTCCTTATTAAAACTTTTGGAAGTTGTTTGTGAAGCAATTGACTAACACAAATAGACATACTAACATTAATTATGAAGTGTATTTCTCCACTAGACTAGACTGACATACTAGGTATTTATTAAGAAGCGCTTTGCTCAACAAGAATGACAAATGATGTTTACAATAGAAATTACTAACAACTTGTTAAACATTCTCATGTTGAGTGGACAAGGAACCCTTCCTAGTGGCCCAACATTGGACTAGACGTTTATATATTATAAGTCACTTTATATTGCAATGTTGACATATTGTTACTAAAGCTAGATTGAAATTGAACATTTTTTGTTATTTAATGCTGCCTGTTGTTGATGTGGAATTTGTTGGCCAACCTTGATATCTTTAACAAATTTGATGTTGTTTTCAAATATCATATACATCTATTGAGAGTGTTCAAAATTACTAATAGAAAAAATTCCTCACTATTATTGAAAAACAAATCACAACTACATCTATTATTCTTTCATATATTAATGTGGATATATATATTTCTGTGCTTGTGGCCTCACAAAGAATGTTCAATGTAATTTCTATTATTTTATTATTTTAAGCAAATTACCAGGGCTAAATATTTTTTATATTTTTATGATATCTATGATAAACGTCTCATAAATAAAAATTAATAATAATATTCTAATTATCGAACCAAATGCAATCAAAGTTCAATTAAAAAAAAATGATGATGTTTTATTGTTGTGTTAAGTCATACATTTTTCTTATTTCAGAGTATATTGTGTACAACTATATCAACAAGGTCATTTATTTGTTTGGAATATGTGGATACTCATATGGAATTTAAATATCAAACAAAAAACTTAGGGAATTCCATAGGTTTTAACTAAAATTAATATATGGAAAAAAATTGTCCACAACTTTCCTACTTCAATTCCATGATTGTAAATTTGAAAAAACCATACAAGTCTTTCATAA
Source organism: Picea abies (assembly GCA_900067695.1). Taxonomy (NCBI): domain Eukaryota; kingdom Viridiplantae; phylum Streptophyta; class Pinopsida; order Pinales; family Pinaceae; genus Picea; species Picea abies. The sequence continues at coordinate 48,986 of CBVK0100020021.1, forward strand.
AATTTTCCCCAATGCTTTATCAACACAACACTTATGTTTATAAACTATTTTTCCCATGGACTTCGACCAATCATTTTCTCTAATTGTTACAATGTAGTTTAAACACTTGGAATTGTAATAAGATAACTACTACCATAGTTGATTTCTTTTCCAGGTCATCTATTTCATGTATTTTCAAAGAAAAAAGTTAACACAGTGTTCATCCCAATATTTCAAAATAGGAAATTTATATCACTATGAAAAACTCTAGTAACTTATATGCAATGAACCATTGTATAGAACTGAAAATAGCCATCAAATATAATAACTTTTCTTTCTCCACATTACGATGAATCCTAAATTTACATATATATGTAATCAATTAAAATTCTAGTTCCACATTGTTGAGTGGATTGAAAATCGATGTCATTTTCCAATTATCCGAAGTATTAGATGTGTGGAAGTGCTGAGGTATGAGACTCACTATGATGAGTTGTTTGAATTCTCCACATAGTTATTGAAAATAGAATAAGTCTCATCTTTGTGGGAATACCTGTGTTCTTAAAGAGGGAGCACTGAACATATAGTTGTACAAAATTTTTCTCATTTATCACCTTGGATTTTGTTTTTTGAATGAATTATCATTTGTACCTAGCTTGCCTGCCAGGGCATAGAATGAAAGAAAGAGTGTTAGAGACATGCCATAACATAGCATAAAGAAAGGGGACTTCACATACATAACGAGTGAGGCTCAACGACCCCCCCACTAGATAAGTTACTTTTAAGAGGGAAGGAAATTTCAATTCATTCATGACTGGCTCCTTGTTTGTTCCTTGTTTGTTGCACTACGCTACTTACTTATTCCTTGGTGTGGCCTTGGCCAAGAAATATTAGACTGATTGGGCCAAAATCCTAGACCTTCCTAGTTACAGAACACCATAGAAAGAAACGTGGCTTGCCTTCTTTTGAGGGGAAGAAATCAAGGGTGAGAAAGAAACCAAAGACCAAAGGGAGAGGGGGAGGGTGATAAACGAACTAAATACCATAAGGGAGAGGGCCTTTCTTCCCGAAATATATCTATCTCTGCGATTGAGGGAATCAAATAGTATCCTGAAAGGTAAACTACCTGAGAAACCCTCTCATTTTGAATTGAGGGGAATAAATATAGGGGCCTGCACTAGTCAACCCAGCTAGTCAAACATGCCCAATTTATACCTGATCAACCCTGAAAACAACTTATCTAAAAGATATGATCTTAGTTTCTCTCACTGAGTGAAATGAAGTGTTGGACTTTATGGTCAGTAAGGTAAATCCTTCAACAATGTTGCTATTATATATGTAATTATTGTATTGAAGAATTGATTAATTTCTTCCAGGGTTAAACAACTGCGCCAACCTTTTGAATGCTTTAAATGCAGTTATTCCAGTCATTCATTATATATTACATTACGCTTTAGCATACAATGTTTCTATTATATATGTAATAATGCATTTATGCCCTCATTATATATGTATGTAATTATGCATTTCTGTCATTATGCATTTCTACCCTCATTATAAAAGAAATAAAGTCAATTATAGGTCTCAAGGTCTCGAGTTATAATGTAGTCCATTGATCTCGTTGATAGAGTGAAACATTCGTAGATAGAGGGCAGCCGGTGATATCGTATATAGAGTGAGATCGTAGATAGTAGGTCAGTCTACAATGATACCGTAGTCTAGTGATATCGTAAGCATAGTATATTCTATTCATGCTTCACTACTCAACACAACACATGTAGGTAGATAGTATAAAAACACATGGAGATAGTCTATTCCAACCAACCATAGTACGGGTAAGCCATTCATTTTTCACTAAACACAACACATGTAGATAGTCTAAAACAAAAATATATAGAGAATATCATGTAGCTAGTATCATGTAGATAAGTAGATAGTATCCCGTAGATAGTGTACCTTATTCATATGCTTCCCTACACACAACACATACTCAACTTGACATCAAGAGCCATCACAAGCTACACACAACAGATACTCAACTTGACATCAAGAGCTAGCACAAGCTACACACAACACATAATCAACTCCCATCTCGATCCGGCTAGACTCGACATCTATTCATTCTTCACTTGGCATAGGGAATATCTTAAGGAGAAAGAACTAAACACCACACTCTATTCATTCTCAACATAAGAAGAAATCACTACCTCGACATGAGGAGCCAATACTACACACACCACATCCTTCATGTAACATCCCGCTCTGGCACACTTAGAAAACTTATTCTTTTAGGACACTTGCTCGCAAGTGATCTGGATTTTTATGATGATAAAAAATTTATCCTTGATGATGATGCATTATGATAGATGACATGATGTTTTACTTATTTGACATAAAATAGGTGCTATTGACTCAGTTTTATTGAGTGTGTAGGGTTTTTGACCTGGAGGATGCAGAGGCATCGATGGAACCCTTGGACTCCGGATTGAGTCAGGGAGTGTGCTATTTGAGTTGATTTATTTACCATGATATTTATTGTTTTGATGATATGTTGTTGACATGATCTGACATGATGGTGATGCAGGATGACGATAGCTTGCCGACCAGACTCACATATGGATTAAAGGGGCCACACACGATTTCCAGAGAGGTTGAGGGAGAGGTGTGGACAATAGTCCTGCCACAACCTACTAGCACTCCCACCGTGGCTCGAACTGTAGGTTAATGATTACCTAGTTCGAGAGGATCCACGATGCCATGAGGGCAGACTGCAGCAGTCACTCACGATGATTCTAAGGGGCACGCAATAAGGCGAGGGCCTTATTCCTTAGAGCCCTTAGTCTCCCACAAGTTCACCTGGCAGAGGGTTGACTCCAGGGCTTATAGATGTCTACCAATCAGTCAAGTTGGCGAGTGGCACCCTTGGAGCATGTGGTGCATCCTGAAGGGCACGTCGCGCAAAAGAAACACAAGTTGGTGAGTGTCACCCTTGGAGCACGTGGTACATCTTGAAGGGCACGTCGCGCAACAGAGAAAAACGAGGCGAGTGGCACCCTTGGAGCACGTAGTGCGTCCTGAAGGGCACATCGCATTGATGATGATGATGAGACAACCTAGATGACCCTAAGACCTTAACGCCTTAAGAAATTCTCAAAACGACTCCACTAATTAAATGTCGCCCAGTTCAAATCTAAACCTAAATTTAAAATATCTCTAAGATAAAATTTTGGTCTAGCCATAGGAAAAGACCCTACAAAAAATAAACGCATTGGTGTAAACTAAAACCCTCCTAGGTATTAGTTAAAGTCTTCTTAAATTAAGGGGGGGGGGTAAAGTAATGAGAGAGATAAATTAAGTGAAACCCACGGCTTTTAAAATTTTAAAGAAGAATTAAAATTATTAAAGTAGGGGAGTATAAAAGTTAGGATTTTAGAAATACAAAGAAAAGATTAATAAGTCCATTTATCTTATTGGGTTTAA
>CBVK0100020022.1:0-51907 GCA_900067695.1 Picea abies
CGCTCCTTAAGGATGTCCCCCATGTCAAGGATTGGTGGGAGACTTACTGTGAGCAAAAGGACACAAAGGAATCCACCATGTTTGTGGTCATACCCACTTGGGGTTCTTTCAAGGATGTTATTAAGGAATAATACTACCTTGTTGAAAGTTGTGATGACCAGTATACGAGATGGACCACACTACGACATGAAAGGGACCGGACATTGCTAGAGTTCACAAATGTCTTCCATACCTTGCGCACCAAGCTAGGTATCAAATACTTTGAATCAAATATGGTGCTTAGGTACCACACCAATATGCATAGATACATCCAGAAAAAAATGGAGTTTTTGGACATCTCATCACTGAGCACGACTTATCGACATGCTGGCAAGATCGAGAAAAAATTTAAATAGAAGAAGTCAGAGTTTGGATCTGCGAATTCCTCACAATAGAAGTAGGGAAAAGTCATCCCAAACCCACAGAACAAAGGACAAAGCAAGGATGGACCACCTCAGGGAAACCAATCGAAGTTGCAAACAAATAAGGGTGATGGGAAGATGAAGAAAGACACTGGAATGTGGTGTAAATTCCATAAAATCCCCTGGCATAACACTGATGAATGTCACTCGAAGCATTCGTCGGTGGCCGAGATAAAAAACTCAGAGTCAGATGCAAGTTCCAACTCTGAATTAGAACTAGACACGTGGAAGCAGATTATTGATGCAGAATCGAGTTCCATCGTCACTACAATTAAGGTCTAGCCAAGTGAACCCAAAGAAATAGATGAAGGTGAGCACCTTTTTCACTCACAAATTTCGGTGAAGGGTGCTCCTATGCAATTCATTGTCAATAGAGGACATCAAAATAACCTCATCTCATCATAATTCATCAAGCATTTGGACCTACCGAAAAAACCACACCCATAGCCATACACCATTGGGTGGCTCCGCCAAGGGAGAGATCTCCACATCAACCAACAGTGCCACCTGCCCTATGACATCATGCCCTTCAATGATGAGGTATTGTGTGATATTGGCCCCCTTAAAGTTTGTGATGTTATTTTAGGCCAATCATACTTATGGAAACATCATGTTGTATATGAGTCTAGATCTTGCAGTGTTATTATTACTTTAGGAAGACAATTATGTAAGATACCATACGTAGCTCCGCCTACCACCATTTCTTTGATCTCCACTAAGAAATGCAGGAAGGTCATCTCCTAGAACAAAAAAAAATTCCCTCTCAAAGTGAAATAGGAGGTCGCAACCACATCCATGGCCTCTGCACAGGGCCTCTCCACGCAACAAAAGTAGGTGGAAAAGGTAATGGAAAAATACAAAGACATATTCTCCTCACCCACTAGGGTACCTTTGCACTATCAGGTAAATCGTTCAATTGATATAACCCCTGATAGTGCAGAGGTCCATGATATTTTACAGAAAGCCAATGATAAGTACAAGTAGAGCCATGATCAAAATCGGGCGCCACACAAGTTTTAGGTGGGATACAAGGTTTGGTTGCATTTGAAAAAAGAACACATTATGGGACCCCATCAGAAGATTCAACCAATTAATTATGGACCTTACACCATCACTAAGGTTGTGGGTGACAATGCTTTTGAGCTAAGTATTCCCCCCTTCCTTGGCTTGCACCTAGTGTTCAATGTGGACCTCCTTCGACCATACTTTACACAATTATTGGACACATCAGAGATAATATAGAGCAATTGACACTGATAGAGATCAACCCTGACCACATGGAACATGCCACCATTGATCATATTGTGGACACTCAGGTTAAGGGTAGTTGCCAACAAAGGATCCAACTTTATCGGGTTGTCAAAGTAGGGCAACTTCTACACCAAGGAAAGTGTCTCACCCGGGGAAAAGTTCAACAAAAGTTTCCCCATATGATGGGGGCACTCAACACAATGGAGACCATTTCTTCCTAAGGGGGAACGACTGGTGTTATGACCCAATGGGGGAAGATATGGGGTTAATGTGTATGAAATGACCCTGAGAGGGGGAATATATGGGACTAAATGTACATGTAATGTGTAAATATATACGTAATAGGGTCGCCCTAATAGTAAAGGGGCCTCAAGTGTAGTGTGTGAATAGGTATACATAGATATCATGTATTCATTATTGGAGACATGTGAATTGTGATGTTTAAATGTATTTGGTTATGTGGAGGAGGTTCTCCTATTGTTTAAGGAGTTATTGTGTAACTTATCTATCTCATATTTGTGCTCCATGCTCACATTCTGTACATGGTGTGTACTTATTTTCTGTTATGATATTTTAAGCATTTGGATAATTACATTTGGTATACTAGCACCGATCCTAGGGTTTTACTTCCTTGAGAAAGTCGTCTTGAAATTTTCACTATAAATTTTTTTCGGGGACGCTTCAGAAGGAAAAACTTGAAGGATGTTTAGAAGAAATATCATGGTACTTATGGTATGAATTTTAGCTTCTAGTTTGTTGTACTTTTGGAGATACATGATGTGGAAGTTAAGGTTTTTGAATAGTCCTATAACTAGTCTCAAACAAGTGTTCCAACTAAAACAATCATATCTTTTTCATAGAGTATCCAAATTTCACGAGACATATTGCATTGGAAAGATGATAGTTTTTAGTATTGATGGTACCATTTTTAGAATCAGATATCAAATATTGGACACGGGGAATTCTATACAAGTTCTCTCTCTTAGAAAGGCCAAAAATCAACAAGGTTTGGGAAAGTTACCCTAACTTTCACTTGGCACATCCAATTTAGGTCATACCTATGACATTGAAGAGAATACATTGTAGAGTACTACAAATCAAATTTTCAGACTCATAGGGGCTGAAATTTCATAAATACATTGGAAGGAATATCGACAATAAAGACAGACTCCAAATTAGGGTTTTCAAAGGTATGTTTACTTAAAAATATCATAAATTTTGATTGGGATGTCCGGTTGAGTTGATTCAAAATCCATTGGAAAGAGAAAACATAGAATATCATATTGGAACGAGGATTATAATTGTTTGAGGTCATTATTACTAATATATTAAGGTTGTAAGTTGAATGCTTGAGTTAGACCTCAATTAAGAATCAATGACAATACCCCTGTTTAGTGGAGATGAAGATAAATATGAAATCAATCCTGAAGAATGGTTAAGGATGGTAAAGAATACTAGTTTGATTACTTTTGAGGCATCTCTTAGGTTTTTTAGGGAGATTCTAAGTGGTGGAATATATTTGATGAAGATACTAGACTATATTCCACATGAGAAAAATTTGAAGAACTCTTCTCAAATAAATGGGTCTGTTAGCACTATGTAAATTTTGTCCGGCTGATAAGAAAAACGACAAAGGTAACTGTTTCAACCTACTTTAGAGCCAGGCACTAGCCTGCTCAAATCAGAGAGGGCTCTCTCATGTCACTAGGTAATCAATGGCTAGATTTGGTTTGTTTTGGGGTTTTTTAATAAAGTTGTTGGCAAGGAAGGGGAAATACACCCAGGGCTATGGAGTCACAATTCTGAAAGTGAAAGAAAATTATGATCAACCAGTAGAAATCTCCAGAGGATAAAGGCTAAACGAGGTGATGAATATGAGTTATATTTGAATATAAGTAGAGTGTAAGAAGATAGAGAAAACAAATAACTGCATCAGAGAATTACTAAAATGAATTATGAATTAGTTAAGAAGAGAAGTACAAAGTCTAAATTAATTAAGCCAAGAGCGTCTCAAGACGAATTATGGGCCTTTAACTCTCCAATTTAAACATAAAAAATGGAAATGGAAATAAAGATCATAGGAAATACATACAATAAAGGAAGACAAAGCTCATATCACCACCATTAGAATATTTTCATAGAGATTTCAAAAGCTTCTGCATATATATTCAATTCAGCTTCAGAAAATTACAATAGAGTTCACATAAACCAAAAAGGTGCCCTTGCAATTCTGTCAATATTAATTCATTCAAATGCCCCAGTGTTTATACAATTCGATGACAATGGATGAAACTGAAATGTTTTAGCTTCTAAAACTAATTATAGTAATTTCAACTGACAATCTCGGTATATGAACCGATTTACAATGATTACTCAAAAGACGTTTCAAAACTAGGAACATATTTCTCTGTTTGCTCAGCTTCCTTTACGACATCTGGCTTGTCCTGATCTTGTGTTGAACTCGCTGGTTTGGTGACACCTAGAGGTCACTTACTGGTCCTGGGAAAACTTCATTTCGTCTTGCCCAACCGCACGATTTCCTTCCATTATGAGTAAGAAGGAATCTCATAATCCATCATCTCCTTAATCAAAATCTCTAGGTCAATTCACGTGGCATAGGACATAATCGGTAGGTCAATCTTCATTGTTTTAAATTGATTCAAAATTTCAAAGTCTGTGGCCAAATACTCTACCAGACTTGGGCCTTTCAAACTTTCCTCCATAGCTTCAAATTTGGAATGGTCCATCCTACATTGAATGAGGAGAGAATTTTAGTCTTCTTGATTGTATAATGAACCTTTGTCATCCCAAAATGGTGGGGGGCCCTTGACGCACAATTGTTCAAATGTGTCTTTAAAATCCTGTATACTGTGCTCCATTTGCATAGCTTTGTTTTGAAAAAACCGCTTTTCGCGTCGATGTACTTATGATGATGCCACACGTCCATGAATGAAACCATGGTAGTTTTCCTCGACCCGCCTTCAAATAATTATCCTCCGTGCTGCTTCATTGCCCGATATGTGCCTTAGTCGTTGATCCGGGCTGCTTCAAGATCGACGGTCCGCTGGGTCCCATCAAGTTTCGATAACGAGGGTTGGAGAAAATAGTTTTAGGTAGACCGCTTTTTCCCCTGATGTACCTCTGAGGGTGCCACGCGTCCACGAATGAAACCGCGGTATTTTTCCTTGGCCCACCTTCATATAATTAAACTTTGTGCTATTTCTCTACCCAATATGGGTTTCGACCATTGATCTGGGCCGCTTCAAAATCGACGGTCCAATGGGTCCTACCTTTCGCGCCTCCGCTATATTTGTCCATATGCCGCCAGATGTAGCCCGGTCCCCCAAACTATCACATTCCAACAACGATGTAGCTCTTCACTAAATTTTCAAAACTTGGATCCTATCTGAAAATTGTTATGATGATAACATAGGCTCCAACTAGGGATGATATCCTCCCTGCGAGGTAGAAAAGAACCGAAGACTAAGTGCCTACCCATTGGGCTGTGATCTATTAGTGTGATCTAAATCCACTGATCTTTATTCAAAAACCTAAAATCTACCCAGCATAGCTCAGAGCCTTCACCTCGGGCTTCAACCATGTTGTTTTTATTCCAACTTTTTCATGTGCAAAGAAAAACATCAAATGATTATATACAATGAATGGAAGGGGTGATGATGTTTAAAAAATGTAATGCTTGAGGAACCTTCCATTCACAGGCCCTCCTCCAGTGAGCTCCCCATTAATCTCTTGTAACAAGTAGGCATTGCTCCCATGGTAAGCTGCAATTTTGAACGTGCCCAACCATAGGTGATCAAATTTCCCATGTTTCCCTTTTCTTCATTTCTAGCATCCCATTTTAGTACCCAGTCTCTTGGTTCAAAGTCATCCACCTTAGTATGTCTATCGAAAGCCTCTTTGATCTTGTCATGACAGAGCTGAGCATTATTGAAGGCCTTTTCCCTAGTTTGTTGTACACTGATCAACTCATCACCTCTTCTTCGACTAGCATCTGCTTCCACTTCCTGCTCATGTAACAACTTCATTACTAGCAACCCTAATGCAGTAGGAAAAATTGCTTCAGTTCCATAGACGATCTGGAAAAGGGATGTGGCAATGGATCTCTTTGGGGATATTTTGTCAGCCCATAGTGTATGGATGAGATTTTGGTGCCATGCCTTTTTATTTTCTTGAAGCAATTTTTTGATGATTTTGACTAAGCTTTTATTCAAAGACTCAACCAACCCATTCCCTTGAGGGTAGTATGATGTAGAATGACCAAGGGTAATGTTGTAATCACTACATAATTTCTCCAATTTCTTAGACTTGAAAGCCGTTGCATTGTCTGTTATAATCTTGATCGAGCATCCGAATCTAGACATAATATTATCCTCTAAAAATCGAATGATAACATCTTTTGTAGCCTGCCTAGTGGGAACTGCCCCAATCCACTTAGTGTAATAATCTGTCGCTGTCAAGATCCATTTGTGTTGGGTTGAGTATTGTGGATGTATTTACCCTATAAAATCAAGGCCCCACTATCTAAAAGGAGCCTCCAATGAAATGGGTTTTAAAGGCAGAGACTACAATTTTCCTTTCCCATCGAAGATTTGACATTCATGGCACATTGAAAATTCTTTATAAACGTCGGGAAAAATTCTAGGCCAATAAAATCCAACTCTCAAAATTTTATGCACAATTGTTTTCCAATAATGATGACCTCCACAGTCACCTTTATGGAACTCTCTAATGGTTTTCTCTGCTTCTCCTTCTATCAAACAACTCAATAAAATCCCTCCTAGATCTTTCCAGTACAACGATTCATTCACTATACAAAATTTTGCTGCCTTCAATTTCAAGAATTTGACTTTTGTCTTACTAAATTCATGAGGATCCTGCAAAATTTTCAGCACAAAGATGATATCTGCATACCATGCAGAGTCAAAAAATTTCTGGGATATTTGTGGAGTCGCCTTTTCCTCTTCTACTGCACTATCTGACAGATCTGCAATAAAGTTTATTCCCAAAAGTTCACAGTTGGTCTGTGCCATCAAATTTTCCAGTCCTTGTCCTTTGATCAACTTCGTGGGTTTGATCTCAAGATCATATTCTAATAGTACTGCAATCCATTTTCCCCTCTTTCCTTCGGGATCAGGCTGAGTCAAGATGTCTTTTACTGAGCTACTGGGCACATAAGAAATGGTGTGAGAATGTAGGATGTAGATTTTGAATTCTTTCAAATATTTGACCAGACATATGCTTTCTTCTCCATGATGTCATATTTTAAAGGAGCATCCCTCAATGTCTTATTGTAGTATGCTATGGGCTTCTCAAAATTTTGGTCATCTTTCTGGAGTAAAACACCAACAATTGTGTGTTTTGAGGTGAAGGAGAACAATATGAAATCTTTCTCAAAATTTGGACTAGCCAGTACAAGAGCCTTTGTCAATGCCACCTTGATGTCTTCAAAATATTTTCTAGCCTCAAGAACCCATTTTATTTCATTTCCCTTCTTGAGCATGTTTGTGATATGTTTTCCGATTTCAGCTAAATTAGGGATGAATCTCCTCAGGAAATTCACTTTGCCTAGGAAAGATTGTACCTCCTTTTTGCTTCTGGGTATACCAATTTTCAAGATCCCCTCAACTCTGTTGGGGTCTACCTTTATCCCCTCTTTCAAAATGATGTGACCCAACACCTTTCCTTCTTCCATCTCAAAATTTGAATTTTTAGGATTCAAAGAGATCCCAGACTTTCTGCATTTTTGAAATGCCCTCCTGAGATGTTTGAGGTGTTCTTCATTTGAGGCAGAATACACAGTGATGTCATCAAGGTACATAACAATGAATTTATCCTTTTCATCAGCAAAAGCTATATCCATATCTCTTTGAAATGTTGCCCCTGCATTCATAAGCCCAAATGACATCTTGGCATACATAAATGTTCCCCATGGTGTGGTAAATGCCATTTTTTCCTAGTCATCAGGGTGCACCATAATCTGACTATACCCAGAGAAACCATCTAACATTGACATATTTTGAGAGCCCACTACCTTCTGTAAAATGTGATCCATTTTAGGCAATGGATAGTTTTCCTTTAGAGACACCTTATTTAGATTCTTGAAGTCTACACACAACCTAATTTCTCCACTCTTTTTCCAGACTGGTACTAGATTTTCCACCCATTTGGAAAACCTCAGGGACACTATGATTTTGGCTTCAAACAATTGCTTTACTTCCTTTTCTATCAATGGTAACAACAAAGGGTTTATTCTTCTTAATTTATGTTTGAATGGATTGTGATCTTCCTTGATTGAGATAACATGCTGGATTATACTGGTATCATAGACTTTCAAATCATCATAGATCCAAGCAAAAACATAAGGGAATTCTTTCATTAATTTGACATACCTCTCTTTGACTTCAGGGTTGAGATTTCTGGACAGCTTCACGATCTTTGGATCCTCTGGAGTCCCAATATTGCAATATTCCACATCCCCTTCATTTACTGTGATCTTCGGACTTTTGGATACACCATTATTATCACAAAGTTTCTCTAATGGTACCAGGCCCTTGGGGATGATGTTACTCTTTAGCTGAACGATATCTTTGCCAACAATCTGATTATCAAAGTATCCTTATTTTGTGAAAGAAATTGCATCCACCTCATTATCACAGTATTCATCATAAATGTTTAAATTTTTGAACTCATTCTCCATTTTGAGGAAGCTTTCTATCTGTTTGTCGTTTTCGAAAACTTGTCAGTGCTTCATATTGTCTGGTACTGTTGGCCTGTACTTGACCTCATCCTTGTATCTTTTTTCAGGGAAAATAGGAACTTTGAAAACTGCTGCTGATGTAGCCAAGGCATCAACAACCTGATTTTGTTCTCTTGTAATTGCTGAAAGGTTGCATTCTGGAAACTTCTCAAGGAGTTCTAGTACCAGATTCTTATAATCCCTCAACCTGGGATGTTTTTCTTGGTAGATTCCTTTGATTTGATTTATAATTAGTTCAGAATCTCCATGTACAACAATTCTTTTGGCGCCCAATTCTTCCAAATCTTTCAATCCCAATATTGATGCTTCGTATTCGACCATGTTATTTGTGCATTCAAAAACCATTTTGTAAGAACATAATTTTGAGTCTCCTTTGGGATGAGAAATCCAAATGCCAACTCCCGCTCCTTCTCTGTAGTCAGCCCCATCAAAACTCATCTTCCATATCTGGTCCTCTGCATCATCTTGTTGCTCTAAAAACTCTTCTATCTGCTGGTCAGGCTTGTCTTGGTTGGCTATAACGATTTCTGTTTCCTTTTCTTCAGAACACAGGCCATTGAAGAAAATGGAAGATCCCAACTCAATTTCCATTGAATAGATAGGATGATTGCTAGGCTGTGATTTGTTGCTGACCATGTATTTAAGTAAAACTTCTCTATACAGTCTTTTGTCTTGACCAAAGACAAGAATAGTGGCATAATGCATGTCCATCTGGAGGGTTCCTTTTAATTTTGCAGCCCATGACCTGGACAACAACATGCCAAATTTTGGAGGGATATCAGCTACTACTACATCCATCACCATATTATTTGCTAGGATTTGTGCCAAAGACACCACCAGATCCTTGATCAGGCCAAGGCATTTCACTTTTCTTTAACCGAAGGAGAACAAATATTTATAAGGTCTCGTGACATCAAGGCCCAACTGGTCCATGACCACTTTGGGCATCAGGTTGTGAGATGCCCCATAATCCAATATAGCATTGTGAAGATTCATGTCATGGATTTTTAGACTAACATAGAAAGGAGGCACTTCTTCAGTATCACCATTTTCCTCCACGCGTGGGCCAAATAAGATGGCTAGGTGATCATCTTGTATATTTAGGGTATCAGAGGTTTGTTCTGTTTCAAAATTTTGATGATCTGCTTTCTATACTCGCTATTCTTGATCAATTCATTAAATGGTACCGAATTTTTTTATCTTAGCCATATCACTTTCGAAATCAAAAGAGGATGAAGTTTTCTCTACCTCTTTGGTAAACATTTCTTTCCTAGTCAATAATTTCTTTTGAGTTTCTTCTTTTTGCTTCCCCTTTTCCACAGTATCCTTTACAAAAAAATATTTCACAATCGATTCCTTTATAGCTGAATCTTTTGCAGTGGAATATTTTTTGGGCTGACTTGAAGAAGGTATGTTATTTTTAGCTTCTTTTGTGGGATTCCCCCTTGGAGGGTTACCTTTTGGAGGGTTTGGAGGTACTTTTTGATTTCAAAGGTTATACTGCCTTTGGAATTGCATGATGGCATTTTTCAATCCAGTCTCATAATATTCCCTTTCTACTGATACCCTTTCTTCTTCATCTTGCAAAAATATCTCACTTGCATCCATGAACTAGTCATGTTCTTCTTTGGTAAAAAATACCTCTATTTCTTTATCATCACAACAATTCATGTTGTCTTCAAAATATCCATCATAATCTTCATTCACATAATTATTTTGGAAAGGAGGCATGATTTGTTGTTCCCCTTGATTTCCTTGGTTTCCATGATTTGCCTCATTTCCCAGATTCACCCGATCTCCTTGATTTGTCTGATTCCCCATGATTTCTCTGCTCTCTTTGCCTAATCTGTGGAATAGTTGGTCTTCTTGAATTTTTGGGTGGACCATCAGCCTATTCTCTGGGGTTAGGCATATTTCCTAGAGCCATTCTTTCCATCATTCGCTCCATGTTTATCATAATTGCTTCAAATATTTCCTCTGATGTTTGTGATGTTGAAGGTTGTGCTTTATCCCGAGCTCTGTTTGTGTCCCTTCCATCATTAGTTTTTATCTTCCCTGAATCCATTAGGTTCACTTCAACCTCTATGGCATCATTCATCATATCATTCAATGTGGTAGATCTTCGTTCTCTTAATAATAAAGCAAAGTCACTTTCAAAAGAATCGACATATCTGAGCTAAGCAGCTCTAGGGGGGGGTTTACCTCAACAGGAATTGTATTATAGACCTTCATGAATCTGGCCAAAAACTCCTGCACTATTTCGTCAAGTGATCTCTTAATGTTTTTGTACTGGGTCAACAACTGAAGGGGGTTTTTCTTATCCCCCCATTTTGCAATGAAGCTTGTTTCAAAGGCTTCGAAATATGCGATACTACCTGGTGGAAGGGCTCTGAATCACTTCCTCACATCTCTTGCAATACTTTGTGTAAACAACCTCATCTTCACATCTTCAAAGTCCACCTCTTCTAAGTCTATGAAATCATTAAACCAGTCTAGATGATTTTGGGCTGATATGTTACCTTCAACATCATATAGTTTGATCCTTAGGTTGTAATCTTGAGGAAAATCATGTAATTGAGCAGGCAGTATGAGGGGAGAAAATCTGGCTTCCATAGCTGTTGTGAGGGGTTAGAGTGGATGTTGGTTCTGAGCAGGGATCACTAAAGGCCTGGGAGATGCGTCTGGAATTAAATCTTGGAATCTCTTTTTGTCAAAGATGGTCTCATTCAAACGAGATTCATATTTAGTTCTGAGCAAAGATTGTTCAAATTTCATGTCAAACTCAAGGTCTTCAATGCTAGTCAATCCGTCCTTGGGAAAAGATAGATATCGGTCTAGATGCAACACTGGGGTTATTGGATTTTATTTTCTTTTACGTACAAGCTTTCCAGGGTCAGACACATGGATTGCATCTTCTGGGTCTGGATTTCTCCTGGTGTGGATTTTCTTAGGAGCCAAGATTTCTATCTCACATGGTGTGGTGCAAATGGTCTCTGAGTAACGGAGTCGCCAGGGTAAACATAATCTCATACAATAAGGTATCCGATCCACTGTCACCCTTAGGGATCAAACTAAAGATTTAAGTCATTTTCCCAGGGAAGATTTTTCAATTTCGTCCCCGACAATGGTGCCAGAATGTTAGCACTCTGTAAATTTTTTTCAGCTGATAAGAAAACTGACAGAGGTAACTATTTCAACCTACTTTAGAGTTGGGCACTAGCCTACTCAACTCAGAGAGGGCTCTCTTGTTTCATTGGGTATTTCTTTGATAATCAATGGCTAGATTTGGTTTGTTTTGGGGGTTTTTAATAAAGTTGATGGCAAGGAAGGGGAGGAACACTCAGGGCTATGGAGTCACAATTCTGAAAGTGAAAGAAAATTATGATCAGTCGATAGAAATCTCCAGAGGATAAAGGCTAAATGAGGCGATTAATCTGAGTTATATTTGAATATAAGTAGAGTGTAAGAAGATAGAGAAAACAAATAATTGCATCAGAGAATTACTAAAATGAATTCTGAATTAGTTAAGAAGAGAAGTACGCAGTTCAAATTGCTTAAACCAAGAGCGTCTCAAGACAAATTCTGGGCCTTTAACTATCCAATTTAAATAGAAGAAAATGCAAATGGAAATAAAGATCACAGGAAATGCATACAATAAAGGAAGAAAAAGCTCATATCACCACCATTAGAATCTTTTCATAGAGATTTAAAAAGATTCTGCATATATATTCAATTCAGCTTAAAAAAATTACAATAGAGTTCACAACAACCAAAAAGGTGCCCTTGCACTTCTGCCAACATTAATTCATTCAAATGCCCCAGTGTTTATACAATTCAATTACAATGGCTGAAACTGAAATGTTTCAGCTTCTAAAACTAATTATAGTAATTTCAACTCACAGTCTCGGTATATGAACCGATTTACAATGATTACTCAAAAGACATTTCAAAACTAGGAACATATTTCTCTGACTGCTCAGCTTCCTTTACGATATCTGGCTTGTCCTGATCTTCTATCGAACTCGCTAGTTTGGTGACACCTGGAGGTCACTTATTGGTCCCGGGAAAACTGCATTTCGTCTTTCCCAGCCGCACGATTTCCTTCCATTGTGAGTCAGAAGGAATATCGTAATCCATCATCTCCTTAATCAAAATCTCTAGGTCAATGCACATGGCGTAGGACATAATCGATAGGCCAATCTTCACTGTTTTAATTTGATTCAAAATTTCAAAGTCTATGGCCAAATACTCTACCAGACTTGGGCCTTTCAGACTTTCCTCCATAGCTTCAAATTTGGAATGGTCCATCCTACACTGAATGAGGAGAGAATTGTAGTCTTCTTGATTGTATAATGAACCTTTTCCATCCCAAAAGGGTGGGAGGCCCTTGACAAACAATTGTTCAAACGTGTCTTTAAACTCCTATATACTGTGCTCCATTTGCATAGCTTTGTTTTGAATAAACCACTTTTCATCTTGATGTACTTCTAATGATGCCACGCGTCCACAAATGAAATAACAGTAGTTTTCCCTAGCCTGCCTTTAAATAATTATCCTCCATGCCGCTTCATTGCCCGATATGTGCCTTAGCCATTGATTCGGGCTGCTTCATGATCGACGGTTCATCGGGTCCCATCAACTTTCAATATCGGGGGTTGGAGAAAACGGTTTTAGGTAGACCTATTTTCGCCCCGATGTACCTCTGAGGGCACCATGCGTCCACGAATGAATCTGTGGTAGTTTTCCCCGGCCTGCCTTCATATAATTAAACTTTGTGCTATTTCGCCACCTGATATGGGTCTCGGTCGTTGATCTGGGCCGCTTCAAAATCGACGGTCCACCGGGTCATACCTTTCTCTCCTCCACTATATTTGTCCATATGCCGCCAGATGTAGCCCGGTCCCCCAAACTATCATGTTCCCACAACGATGTAGCTCTTCACTAAATTTCTGAAACTTGGATCCTATCTGAAAATTGTTATGATGATAACAGGGTCAAGGATAAAGAAATGGAGGAGATGCATAAAATTCAAGTTGAATTAAAGGAATCAAAAGAAAATGTCTCCAAATTGCAAAAGGATAATGAAGAGCTGATAAAATATATTACAAATAAAAATGATGAGTTCGTCAAGATGCAATCCCTCGATAAATCACTCATTAAGGAGGTTAAGAAGTTAAATGAAGAAAAAGAGTAGCAAAACAAAGTGGGAAAATGATTAGTCAAAGGAAGAATTGAAAAAGAAAGATGAATAAATAGGCAGATTGAGAAATCATAAGAAAAAAACTATTGGATGAGGTCAAGAGACTAAAAGAAGAAAAGAAGGATGGTCAAAATAAAAAAGAAACAAGGAACTTGGATGAAGAATCTACCAAAATACTTGGAGAGGAAATTTGAAAGAAGGTCGAGGAATCCCTAAATATTGATGAGGTAAAATTAGAAATGCAATCTAGAATTGAAGAAGGATGTCAGAATTTGATAAATGGGGTGACATTGCAGCTTCAAAAGGAGAAAGAAGACAAGATTCAAGAAGGTCACTAGACGATACTTGGAGAAGTTGAACTCCATATAGAGGATGTACATTCCAAATATGATGGTATTATATCCAAGGCTATAACAATCAAAGAGAAAGCAAGGAAGATAGAGGATTCCATTATCTCTAAAAATAAAATAGATGAAATGCACATGCAGAGTGAAAAAAAACTGTCAAAAGTGGAACCATGTCGACACCCTCATTACCATGAAACATTTCAAGGAAGATAAGAAGTTCGATATAACCATTATCAAGGAAGAAGATGGAATACTTGTCAATATTCATGGAATAAGGCATCACAAAACCAATCTTCAACAAGATATTATTAGAGACCAACAACCATTACAAATTGGAGAAGTTACAAAAAAAATACATGGAATCAAAGGAAATAAAATTATGCAACAACTAGACACCAAGGATTAAGACAAAAAATAATTGATTTTGGATGGATAGATCATCATTTATGGAATGAAGAAATCAATACTATAAGAAAATCATGTTACTTGGTCTCATCACACGTGAAGCCTTTAATTGAAAAGATTCGAGGACACATCTTTTTGAAGTAGTGTACTCTGTTATAACCCAATGGGGGTAGATATGGGGTTACATGTGTATGTTGTGACCCCAAGGGGGGGAATATATGGGGATAAATGTACATGTAATGTGTAAATATATATGTAATAGGGTCAACCTAATAGTAAAGGGACCTCATGTCCATCATCAAGAACATGTCATGCAAAATCCTCTTGACTGCAACAATCATTGAAGTGGAGCAACCAGTGATCAACAAATCATCAACATACAGAACTAGGAGTAGAAGTGAATAAACCGTCCTGAGCATGTAAATAGTCGGGTTTGAATTACAATGTACAAATTTCTGTGACAATAGGTAGGAGTCCATCCTGGAATACCTTTCCCTCGGAGCCTACTTGAGGCCATAAAGAGACTTATTCGGTCAACAGAACAAAGATGAATCCTGAATAAATCCTTGGGGCTGCTCCATATAGATCTCCTCAGAGAGATCGCTGTGAAGAAATGCATTCTTCATGTCCATCTAATGGACTTTCCATCCCTTGGCTGCCACAATGGAAAGTGCCAAACATATGGAATCCATATTTGCTACTGGAGTGAATGTCTCATCATAGGTAATGCCATGCACCTGCTGAAATCCTTTGGAAACTAGCCTGTCTTTGTATCTGCTAACATGTCCATCTGCTACGCTCTTGGTCCTATAGACCCATATTCACTTGACAATTTTCCTTCCTGAAGGAAGGGGAACCAGATCCCATGTCTAGTTCTCGAGGAGGGATTTGTACTCCTTCTGCATAGCAGATTCCCAAAAGGGATTTCTTGCAGCCTGACCATGGGATTGTGGATCTAAAGATTGAACCAAGAAAAGATGCCCTAGTGGCATCAATTTATTGGAAGTGAGTGCAAGAGGATTCTCCTTGAAATCAGATCTATTCCTCCTAGTATCAACTGGATCCCCAAAAATATCTCCTGCATCTTGAAGAGTAGTCTTGGACCACTCGGGCCTCTACTCTGGCTCTACATATGCATCTGCATCTCCATGCACTGAATATTCATCTGACTATACCGAATCTGTATCTGGATCATCTGAATCAAAACTCTCATCTGAAGAAGAGTCGACATGTGCATGCTCATCATCTCTGACAGGTGGAAGAACAAAAGTGTCTACATGCGGTTGCTGAGGTACATGCGAGATACTTTCCTTGAATTGGACACTTTGCTCAATGATGAGTCGGTCTGAGGAAATATCAATGAGTCTGTAGCCCTTCACATCGTTGGGGTATCCAACAAAGATACACTCTGTGGTTTGCATATCAAGTGCCTTCCTCTTCTCAGAGGAAATTCTGGCCCATGTACGTGAACCAAAAATACGGAAGTGGGTCACTTCCGGTTTGGGGCCGCTCCAAGACTTGTAGGGGGTATTATCCTTGACATATCTATGGGGATATCTGTTTTGGATGTAAGCTACACATTTAAGTGCTTCAGACCATAATCTATGTGGAAGTGACTTTGCATGTAGCATGCAAGATGCCATCTCTTTTAGAGATCTATTTTTCCGCTCAACAACTCCGTTTTTTTGCGGAGTATAAGGAACCGTGTGATGCAACTGAATCCCGACCTCATGACAAAGATTTTGTATCTCATGGTTGACATACTCTCCCCCGTTATCTATTTGAAGGACTTTGATTTTATTTCTTGATTGTGTCTCAACAAGGCCTTTGAAATATTTGAGGTGTTGAAAGACCTTTGATTTTTTCTTGAGAAAGAAAATCCATGTGAAGCGTGAGAAATCATCAACAAAAATGAGCATGTACCTTGCTTTATTGACTGATGGATGCAGAAAAGGGCCCATGAGGTCCCTATGGATCATATCTAAAGGAAAGGAAGCCTTCTAAGTCTTTCCTTTGTCAAATTTCTCTTGGGGGTGTTTTCCAAGAACACATCCCTCACAAATTCCTTTGGAGAAGTGGATGTCAGGTAGACCATCAACCATTACCTGCTCGCTAAGTTTTTGCATATATATAAAATTTAAATGCCTGAACATTTCATGCCATATCCTACTGCTTTCATCAACATGGGTAAGCAGTGATGTAGAATCTGGTTCAATAAATTCAGAAAATGTGTAGAGTCTAGATTGATGATTTACCTCACCGGTAACAACCATGGAATTGGTTTGCATGTCATAGATATCCACTACATCATGTGTGAATATGACTCTCTTTTGAGTGCCAGATTTTTTCATTTGATACACAGAGAGAATATTGACAAAAAGTTTGGGAACGTGTAGCGCATTCTTGAAGCTTCCGTTTGTGAGTTCAATTTTTCCTTTTTCGGTGACCTCGACTGGAGAGTTGTCCCCCATCAGTATAGGATGACCTTTGCATGCATTCAATTAAGAATAGACTTATTTTGTGGTTTCCATGTGGTGTGATGCACCTGAATCTACGATCCAAGCATCGGGAGAGGAGTTAATGGAAATCAAGGCATGGCTAGAATTGCCTTTCTTGGGATTGTGATCTTCTGGCTTCTTCTTCTTGGCACCCTTGGGGATGCGATCTCCAAGGTTGTTTTGCTGAAGTATTTAGGCCATTTGATCTATATATTTCTTCATACATGCGGATTATGGATGGAATCCTTTATGGAAATAAGTGCAATTCTCCCATTTTCTTCCCTTCCACCTTTGGATACAGAGGCATCGTTGAAGGGTTTTGAGTACCCTTCCTTATTTGGATTTGCATGTGATTTCCTTTTGCATTTGTCTTTAGATTTATAATATTGATGACTGCTACCATCTTGCACAGTAAGTGCATGCACCTTTGGGCCTTTGATTTTGCCCATATTGATGAGATTGTTCTTCTCTTGTGTCAGAGACTCGATAAATGCCTCAAGAGAGGGCATCGTCCAGGTGGCTCCAGAGGCGAGCCTAACTTAATGAAATGTAGATAAAAACACTGAGTATACTAGACCAAGTTTGGAGAGAATGGTAAGAACCATTTGTTTCTCCTCATTGTATTTATCAACCCCACAAGCCTTGAGTTCTGACAACAAATCCTTATATTTGGTAAATAAATCTTGGAGATTGTCGAAGGTTTTTGGATCCAAAGTGAGCAATTCCACCTCAAGCATGTGTCCCCTCATCTCGTCCTATTTGCTAAAAATCCCTTCCATGGTGGTCCATGATTCATTGGGGGTTTTACATGAGGATAGGTGAAAGAGGAGTTAAGGAGAAATGAGACTACAAATAGTTCCAAACGCTTCATCCATTCGATTTAGATACTTGGATTTTTCTATGGATGATGTGGGTTCTGTCTCTGTGTTCATGGTTAACCTGTATAATCCTCTGCCTCGAAGATGAATTATCATCTTCTCCTTCCATGCAAAGAAATTGTATAGTGTAAGAATGAATTCTTTTGGAAATTCCATTTTTCCATTGTCTTCAATCTTCAGTACGTGCAAAAACAATCTGGTGTGTCTTTTACATAGCATTCTGTTGGCTCTGATACCATGTAAATGTGTTGAACCTGCACAAAATATATCTAGCTAGCAAATGACATGATCCAGATTATTTTCGGCACGAAATGAGAGTGGAGATATAACAAAGAAATGTACAGAGACATTTCAGATATCCAATAATATAACATAAATGTATCAGAGATGCAACCATAAACACATAGATACAGTAATACACAATTTTCTATTAATGAGTGAAAATGTACAAAGACTATAAAATACAGAGTGAAAGACTCGCTAGAATGGTGGCAGCTTATCTCTGAGAAGAGATGTGTCCGCTACTCGCATTCACAAGAAGATGATTTTACAATGAGGCTCCAAAGGCCTTTTTATCATAAAGAAAATCCAAAACCCTAACCCCAGAAGATGAAAAGCCAACAATTTTGTGGACCTCGTTTTGGGTAGTTTGGTGTATCAACTTCCCAGGGGCGTAACTTTGGCATACGATCTCTGTTTGGGGTGCACGATAAATCGTTGGAAAGGTATCGAAAAGAAGATTCATTTAGGGGGATCAATAAGAGCCTTTTTCTATCTTTGAGAATCTCGATCCCAAAAAACCTTCATTTAGGCCCTCAAAATGGCCCCGGAAGTTAAAAACCGCTAAAAATAGTAAATTACCAAAATTTTCAGAAACTTGTTTTGAGCTAGTTGGAAAAGGTGGGTGGCCACCGATATCCACCTCGATGAATCCCCCCTCCTTAGGAAGAAATGATATCCATTGCGTTGAGTGCCCGGGAGAGAGGGAAAAGCGTTTGTTGAATCTGCATCTTGATGAGCTGCTTGCCTTGTTGGAGAAGTTGTGCTGCTTAGCTTGTTGAAGGTTGTCATGAAATTGTGGCTGGAAGGGTTGGACCTTTTTAACCAGTGTTGCTACATGAGATGCCTGTGTGCAGAAGGAATATTTACACTTTGATGCAATCTTGTCAACCTGCTGTTGGGTTGAGAAAAAGGTACAAATATTCTCCTTATTACTATGATTTGTGATATATTCTTTGTTGACTTTTAAATTAATTTGAAGTAATTAGGAAAGAAAATGGTTAAAAAATCTTTTAGAAATATTATTGAATGACATTAGATAATTTCTGAATTTTGGTGTGAATTGTTTTGATTTTATTGCAGAAATGGACAATTATTGTTAACTCAAGATAGTTAAGAAGATCATGAAGATGTGTAGGCCATTGGAGATCGAAGAAATTAGGCGCAAAACAATTTAAAGGAATATTGACTCTTTATCTTATAATCTTCATAAATAGTAAAAACAATCATGAGGATCTCTCAATCCTCAAGATAGCTTAATTTACTCATGTCATTGTACTATATAAAGGATAGTGAACAATAGAGAGATACCCAACGAAGGATTTTAATCAAACATTCAGATCTCTTAATTGTTGACATTCTGTACAACAATCTTTTGTAAATGGTTTATCAATTATGAAATTAATGAAAGCTTCAAGTGTTTTGAGCATACCTGCATACTGAGTTTTTAGTAACAGTACCTTCTGAAGACCGTGGGCCCAGTCATAAGGAGTTACTGTCTCATTTGTAATCGTATCAATTTTTTCTTAGCTCCTTGATTTAAATTTCCTTGCAATAGTTAAGATAAATTCGTGAGTGTGTTGATTCTTTTATGAATTGATTATGTTGTTCATTTGTAGAGAATAGATGTTTCATAAAGATTATCGATTTTTGTTCCATTTCAAATTGTTGTTAGTTTATTGCTTGTGGATTCCTTTCATTTTTGCATACGCTGTTCCTTTTATCAAATTCACATTTGTTGTTCCTTTCTCTTAATTCACATTTGTTGTTCCTTCTTTAATATTCAGTAGTTCACTGTTCTTTTCCAGCAGGTTAAATAATCATTGATAGATTGATTCATTAAGTGTTTTCGCAGATTAAATTACTGTTTCTTAGCTAGATGAATTCAACAAATTGATTGATGTTTTGATTCACATTGTGTTATTGATCATATTACAATTATGATGAGTGAGTTATTAGTTTCATAGTTTTTAATGAATGCGTGAAGAACTTGATTATTGCAGTAATTTAGATAGACTCATATTTGCTTTAGCTACACAATTTAAACCTCTACGACTATCTGCATAGACTTTGCTGACATTCTTGAAAGAGAAGACAAATCCTCGGTTTATAAATTAATTTCAAACTAAGGTTTTTTTAGGACATCTTTAGAGCCTAACATTTTGGCACCGTTGCCGAGGAGAATGTCAAAGATAGCATAGGTTGCATATCTAGAGGATGAGGTATTGAAAACGAAAGGTAATAACCTACGTCGGAAACAAGTAAAATGCTTGTGCCAACACCTACCTTTGGCTGATGCATCGAGGTTATATAGGTGCATAGAATTTGTGTTTGTGTGTATGAATAAGAATAAAGAACTTGGAAAATTAAAACCCCCACCAAAAACTACGAAATCCCAGGGCCCGGTTCCCCCTGGAAGGAGCACTTTCATAGACGAAATCATTCGAAAAGATGAATCTCAAACCTCAGTTGGACCTCGAAAAGGTTCTAACCAAATCCATCAAGCAACAAATTCACCAATTTTAGCTCATGATGAGGTTCATAGCGGAACTAAAGGGACTGAACAAAGTTTCCAAAATACACATACTCCACCTCTCAGTCCTTTAGACGAGGGAAATTATTGTAATTTGAAAGAAGGAGAAGGGGAAACCAGTGGAATTGCTGAGGCAAACCCACCACCACCTGAACCTGGATCTCTTGTGATTCTGATAGGAGAAGGAGCACCTAAAATCCTAGATATAGGTAGTGTGATTAAAACTCCTAAGGGACCAAGTAATCAACCACCCTGAATAGAACACCTAGACCAAGAAATCCCTGGAGGCTATTGGCATATCTTCGACCAAATGGCACAACAAAATCAACTGCAAACCCAAATTCTGAGACTTCCACTTTGGAATATCCTATAGTTGATCTAGTTACTAATGCCCCAATGAAAGCCATTCCACTACAAAATATTCCAACCTTGAAAGGATTGATCTCATAGGACCCTGATGCATTCTTATTTGAGTTTGATCTTCTGTGTAGAGGCTATGACTACACCTCTGAACCCCATAAACTAAAGCTATTTCCTTCCACCTTGAAAGGAGAAACTTTACGATGGTATATGGGATTAGGGGGAGGAACTATAAATTCATGGGATGAAATGAAATAAGCCTTCCTTACGAAATATCAAGACTATCAAGACTACTGTAGAACTAGGGATTTAAAGGATAAAATATTTAAAATGACTGCAAGAGAAAATGAAACACTAGAAGAATATGTTGAAAGACTTCAATATAACCTACAGAGATCACCTTACAATACATTACCATGTGAGGCACTTAAATCCACTTTGATAAAAGGTATGAAGGATGAATGGGTAGAAACATTGAATTTAATGGGAAAAGGTGATATTTATCAAGAAACATATGATGGCATTCTCCAACTGTGTATCAGGTGTTCACGTAGAAGTACATGAACAAGATCAGGAATATGGGCTCCCATCACCAGAAGTAGCAACATCAATAGCGGTAGTGTCACCCGAGCATAAATTGGTAATCTTTTAGAAAATTTTAAAACTGATATTTTGGGTACTTTGACTACACAATTGGATGTTCTGCAGGTTAAATAGAAACAAGCAGAAGCAGAACAATCGTTGGCTATATTTTGTCCATGATGTAGAAGGAAATATGATTCAAGAGAGTGTCCCTTGGACGTGGTTCAGAATTGCACCATCTGTGCCAAAGACCATGCGACATAGAAATGCCCATCACTCCCAGGACTAAAAGTTGTCTTTAAAGAAGTAGAAGAGGAAACATAACTAGTATATCTGATGGCTTAGCGTCGCCAATGGCAGGCTCGACCCCCAGGTACGCTACAAGATCCTTCCTCTTTCTTTTCTAGGCAATATAATCAACAACATAATTCTGGAAACACATGGCAGGGCCAACCATTTGCTAACCCCACCTGGCAGTCCCAACAATATCCTAATGCACCCTGGCCGAATCAACCAGTTGCCAATCCTGCTTGGACTAACTTGCAATACCCTACCCCATTTTGGAAGAATTCAAATAATAACTCATATCCTTCATAGTGGACTAACACAGCTGCCCAAGCCCCCAGTTGGAATCAAAACTGGCAGCACCCCATGAGACTGACCAATCAACCCATGGGAATGACTCCTCAAGCTCAACCCACTTTACAAGCTTCACTTCAATTACCCCAGAATCCTCAACCTCAAATGCGCCGTCAACTACCAGCTCAACCCAACCCAAATCCTAACAACAGACCAGTCCAGCTCGTACAAATTGTCGAGAATTTGGAGGGTGAAACTAACTCTGTAGGGTGCAAAAAAATCCGGTTGAGATCAGGGCATGTAATTTCTCCTAAGGAAAGAAACGTTCATCAAGAATAGGAGAATGAGAATAATATACAACCAGCAATAAAACCATTGACTGTGGTCATAACAGAAGAAACATAACAGGGGGGAAACATAGTCGAGCAACATAATCTTGATGAAGACATAATTTCTCCTCCCCCGTTTCCTGAGAGGATAATGATAGAAAAACCAATTGTATATCCTAACTTTGATATCGTCGAGGAACTAAAGAATCTATGTGTTAAAATTCCACTCCTACAGGCTTTGAAAGATATTCCTATTTATGAAAAAACAATTAAATAATTATGTGGGAACAATCCTGTAAGGAAAACTAAGAATCCATCAACTGTTCATGTGGTAGGAACTTTGTTCGATCTTATTCTAGGCAAGCAGGAGACAGTCAAATACACAAACCCAGGGAATCACGTGGTAACGGTTCAGATACAAGGTTGTTTCTTTCCAAATACACTGGTGGGTTTGGGGGCAACCATTAATATTCTAACCATGGAGACCTGTAATGCTTGGGTATCACCTCCTTCGAACCTACTTCAACTATGTTAGAATTGGCTGATAGATCGATGGTTAAACCAGTCGGCACATTACAAGATATAGAAATTTTGGTCGACTCTTGGGAATACCCAGTTGATTTCCTAGTTATCAACCCAAGAAGTAGATTTGATGGACACCCATTGATATTTGGAAGACCATGGCTAGCAACAACAGATGCATACATAGGATGTCACACAGGCAACATGACAATTGCTAGAGGAAGTGTTATAAAGAACTGTATCCTGTATCCTCCAGCTAAACCAAATATGGCTGTCACACATCAACAGTTGCAACCACCTAGATATCCAGAAGAAAACCTACGATCTCCCCTCACACTGGAAGAAGATCTTAGTCTCAAAAACCAACTAGAAGATGATGTGATCAACAACTTCATTAACAACCCAACTGTGGTAAGCAACCCAACACGTCAAATGCTAAAAGTTGTTTTAGATAATGAAGCACAGGGAGATCCTTTGGAAGAATTGATGGAGCAACATATTCCCACTACTGTTGTCCATAACAACATTTCAGTTGAAATCACACCAGGAAGGTTTCTGAATGTTAATGCCAATTTGAATGAGCAACAACAACAAAAATTGATTCAGATCCTTTCTAAATATTAATAGGATTTTGCTTGGGAGTATCCCGACATGAAAGGAATTGATCCCGAACTCTGTACACATCATATTTATATTGAGAAAGATGCCCGAACCATCCGACAACCCCAACAAAGATTGAATCCACATCTCAGGGATGTTGTTAAAGAAGAATTACAAAAACTGTTGGATCTAGATTTCATATATTCTATTTCAGACAGCTGGTGGGTCTCTCCACTAGTAATCGTCCTTAAAAAGAATGGGAAGTGGTGAATCTGTGTAGACTACAAAGAACTCAATAAATCTACCCAGAAGGAACACTTTCCCCTACCTTTTATTGATCAGGTCCTTGATACTTTAGCATGGAAGTAATTTTTCTCCTTCCTAGATGGATTTAGCGATTATAATCAGATTCAGATTGCTCCAGAAGCGCAGGATAAAACTACATTTACATGTCCCTGGGGTACCTTCGCATATCGAGTATTGCCCTTTGGATTATGTAATGCTCCAGCTACATTCCAAAGAGCTATTTTAAGCATATTTTCTGATTTGATTAATGAAGGAATTGAAGTTTACATGGACAATTTCACCCCTTATGGCACTAACTTTGATCAAGCCTTAAGCAGTCTAGAGAAGGTATTGGAATGATGCATTGTTATCAGGCTATGTTTGAGTCATGAGAAATTCCATATGATGATGACTGAAGGTTTTGTACAAGGACACTATGTTTCTGCAGATGGGATCAAGATAGAACTAACAAAAATAGAGGTAATCCTTAATCTACCTACAACTCGTACACAAATTGAGGTACGTAGTTTCTTTGGTTGTGTAGGATATTATCGTAGATTCATATAAAAAATTTCAATAATATCTGCACCTTTACATGATTTAAGTGGTAATGTGGATTTTCAGTGGTCTGATCAGTGTGATGTTGCATTTGAAGAGCTCAAAAGGTTGGTTTCAACAACACCGGTGGTGAGAGGACCAAACTGGAAATTACCATTTCACATCTCTTCAGATGCATCGAATATCGCCATAGGCGTTTTCCTTGGACAGGAAGAAGACAAGAAACCTTATGCCATTTATTTTATTAGCAAAAATCTTACTCCTGCTGAATTAAATTACACAGTAACAGAAAAAGAATTTTTAGCCGTTATACATGATATTAATAAATTTCGCCACTATATAACAGGCTATCCAATTATTTTGTATACTGATCATTCTGTTATCAAATATTTAGCTAACAAACCAATTACTAATGTACGGGTTACTCGGTGGTTGTTGCTATTGCAAGAATTCAACATCACCACGAAGGATTGGCCCGGAAGAGAGAATCTTGTTGTAGATTTCTTGTCTCGCGTACCCAAAACAGATAACTCTTTGACATTTGAAGACCAATTTCCAGACAAACACTTGTTCATTGTCACTATTAAGACGCCTTGGTACACTGTTGTGGAGAATTATCTGGTAGCTGGGAAACTACCGGCACACCTGTTGTCAAGAGAAAGGAAACTAATCGTTTAGCGTAGTGCACGGTTCACCTAGATTGGTGGATATCATTTCCACACAAGGTCTGATCTTCAGATCCAAAGATGTGTCATAGACGATGAAATTTACGATGTCTTGAAGGTGGGTCATGATGAGCCCTGTGGTGGACATTTTTTAGACTGCATAACTAGGCATAAGGTTTTACAAATGGGTTACTATTGGCCCTCAATATTCAAAGATGCAAAGAAGTATGTCCAGGCCTGCGACAACTATCAGAGGATGGGCCGACCAGGCCAATCTAATGAAATTCCCCTACAAGAACAAGTAGTGGCAGGACCTTTCGAGAGATGGGCGCTGGATTTTGTTGGCCCCTTCAACCAAAAATCAAATCAGAAAGCTTATAAATTAGTTGCAACAGACTATATGACCAAGTGGGTAGAAGAAATAGCCTTTCCAAACGCAACTAAGGAAACAATCATTAAGTTTCTCTTTGAATTATTTGTACGCTATGGATTACCCAGGGAAGTAATCACTGACAGAGGGTCACAATTTACAACACATAAAATCACGACCACTTTGCACAATTATCACATTAAACACAGAGTTACCTCCCCATACCACCCACAGGAAAACAAACAAGTGGAAAGTACCAACAAAGTCTTGGAGGCAATCTTGACAAAAAAAATCTCAACAAATCATCAAAATTGGGCAGGCGAGCTTCCAAATGCCTTATGGGCCTATCGCACAACATGGCATAACACAACTGGCTACTCTCATTATCACCTAGTCTTTGGAAAAGAACCTATTTTTCCAATTGAATTTGAGATCAAGACTCTAAGAATGGCCCAGGAAATTGGACTAGATCTTACAGAGGCACAGACACAATGCTTACAACATCTCAATGAATTAGATAAAGCACTCATGTTCGCCCTTCATCACACAACTGTTATCCAACAACAGATATCCAACTGGCACGATAAGCATATCAAGAAGAAATCCTTCTAGAAAGGTGATTGAGCACTTCTCTATGATTCCAGATTTCATAACTTTCATGGGAAATTGAAGACAAGATGGCTGGGACCGTATGAAATCAATGAAGTTCATGATAATGGCAATGTCACTTTAGCTACCATCGACGGGTCTGGTTCTCCTTTTCTAGTAAATGGACATCGACTATGACTCTACCATCAACTGCTTTCAAAAGAATCCTTTTGCCAAGAAGTAAGTAATGATCCTACTGTTTAGATTTTAGCTGGCTGGGAAGGTAACCCAACAACTTCAGCTTCATAAAATTGTTGTTTTTATTAGCACTGTACATATTGTATATAGTTTTCTTTAAGAATTTGATTGAGTTTTTAGATTTTTACTTTCTAGGAAAGTCACTATAAAGAGATTTGGAGAATAAAAACTAGAAAAGATGACTGTAATGAATATAATTAGTACTCTTTTCCGTTCCTTATCCAAAACTTCAAATTTCTCATGTATCACTTTGAAGAATCCATCGAATATAAACCTTGTTTTACATAGAAGATGAATATGTCATGTTCCACAACAAAAAATCGGGCGACTACACTAAAAGAATGCACAGCTGTAGTAAATAGAAAATGAATGCATGACACTACAAACCATCCAATACTTTGATCATTGAATAAACCTACCCATAAAAATTAAATGAATTTAGTTGATGACTAATCAATCCTAGATTCGCTAAAGCAAAAATGTCTGCAGGAGGTATCCAATTACTTAATTAGATGGTTAAATTTTTTTGAACATCATTGTTGTCATTCATTTGAAAGTAACAAATGTCATTCCCTTTGTTGCAATTGTTGTTCCCTTTTGCGCGGTAGTATCGTTCATTTGAACATAACGATAGTCATTCCCTTTGTTGTAGTTGTTGTTCCCTTTGCGGGTAGTGTCGTTCATTTGAAAGAAAAAAATGTCGTTCACTTTGTCTTGATTGTCGTTCCCTTTGCGAGTCATCTCGTTCATTCGAATGTAACAACTGTTGTTCCCTTTGTCACAATTTCCGTTCCCTTTGTCGCGATTGTCGTTCATTCGAAATAAACTACTGCTGTTCCTTTTGCGGTTGTTCTTGTTGTTGTTCCTTTCCTTTGAAAGTAAAGATTTTTCACTAACAAAACGTCCTTTTGATACATTTATCCACTCCTTTGGGTACGAACTTCACTAACTAATTTTCAATGGAATTACTTCTAATCATCATGGTAGCGATCTATCATTTTCTTTTTGTGGACTATCTAGCATACCTTATCAAATTGTTCATGGATTGATTTTTTTCCGAATTATCTTAATATTGTTCATAATCTTTAACCACCATGATTCGTTTCTTTCCCCTATATATACATATACTTGAATGATAATTTTCCTTCAAATCATAATAAGGATTCCAAGGCACATTTTTACTTGGAATTCTTACACTTCTTACACCATCCCACACTCTTAAGGAGTAGATGAGCCTCCCTCAATAAAGCCTAAAAAGAAAAGAAAAAAAAAAGGGAAATAATAATTAAATATAAATAAAGAAAATAAACGTCTCCCAAAAAGGATAGGGGGTCTCATCATGAGCCAACCTACCATGATCATAAGAGATTAACATAAGTGACATTCCCACTATGGCTACCACACCAGGGCAATGGACTTTGGCATTTAAGGTCAAAGGACAAGAGGTCTAATTACGAGCCGACTTGTTCACTTAGGTTACGATCTAGTGAGTGGCATTGTCGTTACCTGGATACCAAACCAGGATAGTGGCCTTTTTTGGGAAAAGACGATTCAAAATATTTATTAAGGATACTGTCTCATCTATGGGTTAAAAGGAAACCCTGTCGATGCTATGGACGCCTGCTGGCAGCAATGGCTCTGCCTGTGGTATGGAAGTTTGAACATGGGTATTTAAACTTGTACTTCCCACAAAAGGTGTGATTATTTTTCATGATTAACATTAAAGTTCTTTGAAATTTATTAATGATTGTTCTCCCAGCAACGATTGCGTAGTAATTATCCTTCACTTGAAATGACTGCCATCATTACACTCGCACATATCGACAGTCGAGGTCAACCTTTTCATTTGTCAGGGGGCATATATTCTGCATGTTTATTGATATATCATAATGATTACAATTAATGGGAAAATTCGTATTTCTATATAAATTTGTTGTTCTGTAATTTTTACCATTTCTGGTAATATTTTCTCACAGGCTGGTCTAACTAAGTTTGCAGTAAAGAACGATAGTTGTGCTGACTTGTTCATAGAAGACATGGGCGGCTGAAGCATCTGCCGAGAGCTCACATTGTTGCAAATAACCGACCAAGCAAGGCAAATTTTACATCGTTTGGGATGGACATAATACTTCAAAAGATTGCAGGGATTCAACATAAATATCACGCTAGCATTTTTCCAAAACTTACAGAGGGGAGTCTCAATAATTCGAGACATACAAATTCCGGTTACTAATGCAATTATAGCTGAAGTAACAGGCCTCCCAAATGAAGGAGCACAGTGGACTGGGAAATACATAACACTCAAGGAGGCTGCAGAATCCTTCGCGGGACCAGAAGAAGAATTTGACAAAAAGGGGAAAGGACTCAACCCCACTTCTCTCAACGAACAATGGAGGGAGCTAGAAGGTGTAATACAAATATATATCACATGTGATGGACAATACGACGTGGTGAGACCGTGCCACCTCAAACTAATGGCAGCACTAAAACAAAGGTCAGTGATAAATTTACCATTCTTTTTGAATGCCATGCTACATGAATTCGCCGAAAGAAATGAGAAGGCCAAAGACCCTGCCAATGTAATTAGTCACCACGGGTTAGTAAAATTGATAGTAAACAGGGCCTTAAACCATACACAAATAACTTGGGGAGATTTAATTGAGCCCGATAGGCCCCTACAAATTGAGCAACCTGAAGTCCACCATGAAATTCCCCCACAGGGAATTGAGGTAGCCCATATAGAAGGAAACAATGCCCAAATTGAAATTCTAGTACCCCAACTTGAAATGGAAGCAGACCCCATTCAGCTGGCAGAAACCTAGAGCATACAGGCAGGAACATCAAAGAAGAAGAGACAAAGAACAATTTATAATCCTGAAACCTCCACTGTGAAAAGAAGAAGGGGTAAAAATATAGTACAACATGAAAGCACTTAGGAAATTGTACAGACAGAACAACCATCACATGAAACCCCTACAGTACAGTAGGATGATCTCTTCAAAAGTTATGAAGAAGAGATGGCCCAAGTATTGGGAAATTTAGAGATATCATTTACTGAAGACACAGACAGGTCTGGAGAACCCCAAGCACCATCTTCTTCTCATTCAAACCATGTCTTGGATCTTCTTAATATGGAGATGCCATCTCCAGAGGGAACATAACAACTAGAATCTCACTGAGGTAAACAGTCCTTTAGAACAAACAAAGAACCCAAAATATACAGGGAAACATTTACCAATTGATCAAGGTGGGGAAAACCTTGAAATTCCCCATAGATAGGAAGAAACAATAGGAAAAGGCAATAACAAAATCAGAAAATTAAAACATGAAAACAAGACATCGAGGAAAAGGGTTAAGAAAATAAAATTATTAAAACAAAAGGTTGGTAGATTGAAAGAAACAATTAGACAACTTAGGAAGCAGTTGGAAGAAGCTAAAAAATCCCACGAGAAAAAGAAATCTAAGAGGGATATAGTACAAGGAAGAAATCCACTTCCTAGAATGATAGTTCACACCAATTTTGTTGGAACACAAACAAAATTGCATGCTCCTTTAGCATCAGTTGAAATAGAAACTTAGACATAGGTTCCAACAACAAAAGAAACAACCGTTCAAACTGAAGGAGTGTTTTCTACATATTTTCCTGCTCCTTTGGAAACAATTGATATAGGAACCCAGATGAAGGCTCCAACAATAGAAGAAACAACTGTTCAGACTGAGGAAGTATTTCACTCCCCTGAGCAGGATTCCATTATTAAAAGGTTGGAAGCAGAACTAGAGAAATATCAACAAACCCTAACTCAATGCAAAATTGAAATGGTAACAATGTCAGAACATCAAAAAGTTGTCATACAACTTCAAGCCATGTCAACAACAGAGAATGAGACCTTTGATGAGCTCAACATAGCTAAATAAAAGGTGAAGAAGGTACAGTGCCAACTTGATGGAGCCTTGGAGCAGATCAAATAAATTTGCTTTGTTTATTCTGATATAGTAGCTTGCAGGGCCCCTACTACTAATTACACCTTATTTCTATTAGACTGTTATCTGTTTCTAAGAGTGAAAGCTATTAGAGTAGGCACACCTTTTGAGTTAACCACTGTTTCTAGTATTGTTTCATGTTTTAAAGAACAAGAGGATGGAGTATAATACTTTATGTGTGAATGATACCTTCACAAATTCATCCTAGGAGACAATAGAAAAGAGAACCCTAATCCTTTCACTGGGGACATATAGTTTCAAGCATTCTTGTCTTTTGCCAAAAACCAAACCAGGTGGGCTAAATCACATAAGTTTTTCATGAAAAGAGAGACTGGACTAGACCTATGGATCATAGGGGAACCCCCTAAATCCTTGGACACCATTATGCAACATAGAACATTCATGAAGAGGGAGAAGGTTGTAGAATCTTTGGCTCCCATCCATAGACATGTTGTACATTTAGGTCTACAGTATTTTAGAGAGCTTAAAGAAGACGCCCTTTCTGCTGCCAAATTAAGATGGAATGTCTCTTCGAATAAAGTTAAGAACATGGAACCATTTGGTTTCATAAATTTTCACGTAGCCACCTTCAGGTTAGAGAGGTATGCAAGAATGATCTTGGATGAAGGGCCTGCCTGGATTGGATGCAGGTACAATCCTCCCATTATTTGGTATCCTCCATAGGGTTATCAAAGTAATTATGAAATTCGTAAGAAGGAGGAAGATGTTGCTTTTGAAGAGCTTAAAGGTAAGAACGGGTTCAGGAGGCCTAGAGAAAATACCTCTCCTCCCTTCAACATCACTGTTTTACATGTAAACTCTCTGATTGCATGAGGACATGGAAAAAGGTAAGCTGGAGGGTATGTTGGGTTGAGAAAAAGGTACAAATATTCTCCTTATTACTATGGTTTGTGATATATTCTTTGTTGACTTTTCGATTAATTTGAAGTAATTAGGAAAGAAAATGGTTAAAAAATCTTTTAGAAATATTATTGAATGGTATTAGATAATTTCTGAATTTTGGTTTGAATTGTTTTGATTTTATCGTAGAAATGGACAATTATTGTTAACTCAAGATAGTTAAGAAGATCATGAAGATGCGTAGGCCATTGGAGATTGAAGAAATCAGGCACAAAACAATTTAAAGGAAGATTGACTTTTTATCTTGTAATCTTCATAAATAGTAAAAGCAACCCTGAGGATCTCTCGATCCTTAGGATAGCTTAATTTACTCATGTCATTGTAATATATAAAGGATAGTGAACAATATAGATATAACCAACGAATGATTTTAATCAAACATTCATATCTCTTAATTGTTGTCATTCTGTACAACAATCTTTTGTAAATGGTTTATCAATTATGGAATTAATGAAAGCTTCAAGTGTTTTGAGCATACCCGCGTACTGAGTTTTTAGTAGCAGTACCTTCTGAAGACCGTGGGCCCAGTTGGAAGGAGTTATTGTCTCATCTGTAATCGTATCAATTCTGTCTTAGTCTTGTGATTTAAATTTCCTTGCAATAGTTAAGATAAATTCTTGAGTGTGTTGATTCTTTTATGAATTGATTATGCTGTTCATTTGCAGAGAATAGAGGTTTCATTTAAAGATTATCGATTGTTGTTCCATTTTCAATTGCTGTTAGTTTATTGCTTGTGGATTCCTTTCATTTTCACATACGTTGTTCCTTTTATCAAATTCACATTTGTTGTTCATTTCACTTAATTCACATTTGTTGTTCCTTCTTTAATATTCAGTAATTCACTGCTCTTTTCCAGCAGGTTAAATAATCATTGATAGATTGATTCATTAAGTGTTTTCGTAGATTAAATTATGGTTTCTTAGCTAGATGAATTCAACAAATTGATTGATGTTTTGATTCACAGTGTGTTATTGATCAGATTACAATTTTGTTGAGTGAGTTATTAGTTTCAGAGTTTTTAATGAATGCGCGAAGAACTTGATTATTGTAGTAATTTAGTTAGACTTGGATTTGCTTTAGCTACACGATTTAAACCTCTACGACTATCTTCATAGACTTTGCTGACATTCTTAAAAGAAAAGACAGATCTTCGGTTGATAAATTAATGTCAGACTAAGGTTGTTTTTAGGACATCTTTAGAGCCCAACACCTGCTTCTGTTGGATAGAAGGTGTCTGGGCCGAGGCTGTAGTGGTTGCAGTATCCTTCTGTTCACCTTTTGAACAAATTGTGAAGAAGATGAATTTTGTAGTATGAGATACTACCTTGTGGCATTGTTTAGGTGGAATAGTAGTCGGAACTACCTCTGGTATTATGTAGAGATGACCCCCCAGAGAAACAGTGACACTGCGGGGTCAAGACTCATAAACAACATGGCGCTTCCACATACATGGTTGTTCCAAGAGAACATCATAGACATCTAGTGGGGCAACATCACATAATATCTCATCCTTGAAGGGTTGGATGTCATATGACAATCGACACTGTTTGCTGACCCAGAGATCTCGTCCCTAGCGAAGCCACCCGATGTTGTATGGTTGCGGGTGTGGTGTTGTCGACAATCCCAACTGTTTGACAACCTCTGTTGAGATTAGGTTCTTCTGGCTTCCGCTATCAACAATAAAATGCAGTGGGGTCCCCTTCACCCACATCTGTGAATGAAAAAGGCGCTCCCTCTCTTCAGGATCTGTTGGTTCTTCTGGTTGAATTGTCGCGGTCATGAAAATATTGGTGGGGTCTGCGTCAATGATCTGTCTTTTACCAGTATTTTCATAATCAAATTCTAAATTAGGGTTCAACTCCTTGTCTTTGATCTCGACCACCAATGAATATTTTGAGTGACATTCCTCGGTGTTGTGCCAGGGGCTTTTGTGGAAATCACACCATTTTCCAGTGTCCATTGTCTTCCCATGACCCTTCTTTTCCTGTGGCTTGGACTGGTTTTCAGGAGACTATTTGTTAGGGACGTCTTTATCAGACTTTGGTTGTTGCATATTTGCAGACTCAAACTCCCGTTTGTTCTGGTGCTTAAATTTCTGCTCGATTTTAACAACATATCGATAAGCAACACCGAGTGATGAGATGTCCAGAAAATCCATTTCAGTTTGGATGTATCTGTGTAGAGCCCCACAAAATTTTAGAACCAAATGTCATTCAGAGTCTTTGATACCCAGCTTGGTGCACAAGGTATGTAAGGTATTGGTGAAATTCGAGACTGCTTGGCCCCTCTCTTGTCGTAGTGTGGTCCATCTCATGTACTGGTCCTCATAGTTGCCAACAGGGTAATATTGTTCCTTTTCCGCATCCACAAAAAAATCCCAAGTGGGCTCGGCCCCATATATTCCTGACTCCTTTGTGGAACTTTGCTCCCAGTAAGTTTCCCACTAATGTTTGACATGGGGGAGAGATTTAAGGAGTGCGAAGGTGATCGTTTTCCTATTGAAAAAATTATGAACAAAGAAATAACCTTCTAACAGATTTAACCATTTATCTAGGGCATCTGCATTTATTTGACCTTCAAATACGGGAATATCAAAATTAACCTGTACCTTGAAAGGAGAGGATCTTCCAAAGTGGTTGTTTGATGAAGATGTGCCTATTGCTATTAACAGGCATTAAAGGATGTGGGAAAAATTCTCCATCATTTCGTCCCTCTGTCACGTGAGAGATTGCTCAAGCAACAGATTGATAGAGTCGTCTGCTCCATCGTTTTTCTTTTCTTCCGCCATGGAGGGTTTCTTAGGTGTGCGAGAGAAATTGTCTTCAATAGAGACAAGATCAAGACCCAAATTTCTATACTCAGACCTCGTCGGGGACATGCACTGAAAAAACGATCAAGAGCAACTTGCTCTGATACCACTAATCCAGATTATTTTTGGCAGGAAATGAGAGTGGATATATAATAAAGAAATGTACAGAGATATTTAGGATATCCAATAATATAACATAAATGTATCAGAGATGCAACCATAAACACAGAGATACAATAATACACATTTTTCTATTAATGAGAGAAACATGTACAAAGATTGTAAAATACAGAGTGAAAGACTCGCTAGAATGGTGGTAGCTTATCTCTGAGAAGAGATGTGTCTGCTACTCGCATTCACAAAAATATGATTTTACAATGAGGCTCCAAAGGCCTTTTTATCATAAAAAAAGTACAAAACCATAACCTCAGAAGATGAGAAGCCAATAATTTTGTGGACCTTGTTTTGGGTAGTTTGGTGTATCAAATTCTCGGGGACGTAACTTTGGCATACGATCTCTATTTGGGGTGCACAATAGCTCGTTGGAAAGGTATCGCCAAGGAGATTCATTTAGGGGGGCTCAATCAAATCCTTTGGCTATCATTGACAAGATCAATCCCAAAAAACCTTCATTTAGGCCCTCAAAATGGCCCTGAAAGTTAAAAACTGCTAAAAATAGTAAATTACCAAAATTGCCAGAAAACTGTTTTGAGTCAGTTGGAAAAGGTAGGTGGCCACCGATATCCACCTGGATCATGACATACACAATTTGCATATAAAATATGAGACAAGAGAAGAAGGAGAGAAAGAATGGAAGAATTCTCATTAACCAAAAGAATGAATGATAATTTACACATGATATACTCTGTATAACTCAACTAATGTGCACTAGGGGAGAATCCAATGCACCATAGGGGTGGTCTAGAGTGATCTAGACACACTCCAACAATTACGAGAGTAAACTGCCACCTAGTCTAGTCTCATAGGAAGTTACGGGAGTGAACTGCCACCTAGTTTGAGTTAACTAGTCTCTCAGTCTTTAGTTAACTAACTTAAACAAAGTGAAGTGAGGAGGAGATAAGGGAATCATGAGTAATGTGCTAGTCTGGTGATAACCCCAAGGACAATGCATATTAGCTAGTGATGATCTCAATGTTGCATGGTGATGATCCCAATGTGGCATCTAGACTCCACTCAACTGATCAAACTGAAGTGTGAACTTAAGAGAATATTCTCCCTAAACTATATTCGACTGAATAATGACTAGTAAACATAGGGAAAACCTTAGGAAAAAGAAATCCTAGGTGTGTGTGAAGTATCTCCAACATTAACGGTATAAAATCTTGATTATTCTTCATTGGTGGAAATTTGGTTATAATTATTGATGAATTTTTAAATATTCCTAACAATTGGGTGGGTGGAAGAAACGCGATGATCAAATAAAATTTAATTTACTTGGGATTTAATATTTGAGATATATATTAAATGGTGTTAAAATAGGATTAAGGTATTGGTTTTGTTTCATTTGATTGGTAAACATTTTATAACTTGGATTAGTTTTGGATTAGTGATAGGTGGCCCTTCTATATTCATGGATTGGCATTCACATGAACCATGTCATTTATGGAATCCGTGTCTTAAGATGGTCTTAAATGCACTTTTAAATTATGATTATGTACTTTATAATTATTTATCAATGGTAAAATGTACCTAAATGTAGTTTCTAATTATTATTAACTCTTCTATAAAAGAAAAAATCATAAGGAGTTTTGTTTAATTACATTGAAAGTGTTATTTTATTGTGAGACATGTTTAAATGCAAGGTGTTGTGAGTGCACAACTACCATTTGCAAGAGACAACTATCGATGCTCCCTCCATTGTCCATACCACCATGATCAATGTCCATGTCTGTCGTCCATATACTTGATCAACGGGTACCACCTTTAACGAGGACTTCAACTAGGCTCTAAGAAGTACTGCATCTAGAGTTCCAATTCCATTTATTGCACATATGGCCTAATATGCTATGATAATGGCTTGATCTATCCTCAATAATCTCACTAAATCTTATTGTTTCATTCATTGTTTATTGCAATGGATAGAAAGCTCGGTATCTTATTTCTGTGGTTCACCTTAGCATCCCATGCATTGACATTTTCCTCATGCAAGATTTAAAAAAAGGGCAAGATCCCATGGATTGACATTTTCCTCATGCAAGATTTAAAAAAAAGGTAAGATAAAAAAACGTTGTGTTCAATATACCTTAAATTAAATCCATTTACAAGAAATTCAAAGGATGCTAAAAAGAAGATAAGAAAATCTATATATGGATCTCTACGGAGCAAATGTTAAGGCATGGATTCATATTAAAGAAAGTAATATAATTATAATAGTGTTATTCCATTCAATGGTAGATAGTTTAGGTTTATTGTCTTAACTAACATTCCTGCAAGGGGCTTATTTTCTAAACAATATGTGCTCTCTACCCATACAAATTACATGCCTTATTTTACAGAAGACGCTTATGCCAATGTTTATGATTGTATAATTCCAGAGTTTGGACCATACGAGAAAGTTGGATGCTTTACATTAGTCATGAACTTGAAGCATTGTCTCTCTGTATGTTGTATTAATACTACATAAATAATTTTGAGCGCGATTTAGTACATTTTGATGAGGTTTTTTTTTTTTTTTTCAAATTTAAATTTGAAAGCAATGTAATTATGCTTTTGATTTTGAACGATGATATTGAACTAGGTTTCCCCTCCATATTGTTATAATTAGTCCCTTATCATAATTCCTCATAGAGATGCTCCTCAGCAGACCGAGTTGTTCAACAGAGTTTTGGCAAAGAAGGGATATGAGTTGGCTTGATGCCAGGTAAGCATGTGTGGTGCAATTTAGGGTTATAACAGTTTTACAAGAGGATATGTGAAAGAGGAGTTCCGGAGAAATGAGACTGCAAATCGTTCCAAATGTTTCATCCATTCGATTTAGATACTTGGATTTTTCTATGGATGATGTTGGTTCTATCTTTGTGTTCATGGTTAACTAATATAATCCTCTACCTCGAATATGCATTATCATATTCTCCTTCAATGTAAAGAAATTGTACGGTGTAAGAATGAATTCTTTTGGAAATTCCATTTTTCCGATGTCTTCAATCTTCGGTACCTACAAAAATAATTTGGTGTGTCTTTTCCCTAACAGTCTATCGGCTCTGATACCATGTAAATTTGTTGAACCTGCACAGAATAGATATATCTAGCAAATGACATACAAAATTTACAGAGAAAATATGAGAAAAGAGAAGCAGGAGAGAAAGAATGGAAGAATTCTCATTAACCAAATGAATGAATGATAATTTACACATAATATACTATGTATAACTCAACCAATGTGCACAGGAGGAGAATCCAATGCGCCATAGTGGTGGTCTAGAGTGATCTGGACACACATCAGCAGTTACAGGAGTAAACTTGTGCCTAGTCTAGTCTCTCAAGAAGTTACGAGGGTGAAATGCCACCTAGTCTGAGTTAACTAGTCTCTCAGTCTTCAGTTAACTGACTGGTAGACAAAATATGAGAAAAGAGAAGCAAGAGAGAAAGAATGAAAGAATTATCATTAACCAAATGAATGAATGATAATTTACACATGATATACTTTGTATAACTCAACTAATGTGCATTGGAGGAGATGAAAATGCACCATAGTGGTGGTCTGGAGTGATATGTACACACACCAACAATTATGGGAGTAAACTGTCACCTATTCTATTCTCTCAGGCAGTTATGAGAGTGACCTGCCACCTAGTCTGAGTTAACTGGTCTCTCAGTCTTCAGTTAACTGACTATAACATAGTGAAGTGAGGAGGAGATCAGGGAATCATGAGTAATGTGATAGTCTGGTGATGATCCCAAGGACAATGTGCATTATTTGGTGATGATCCCAATGTTGCATGGTGATAGTCTCAATGTGGCATCTAGACTTCACCCAACTGATCAAATTGAAGTGCGAACTGAAGAGAATGAACTGAAGAGAATATTCTCCTAGAGGAATATTCTTCCTAAAATATAAGAAACTGAATACTGACTAATAAACATAGGGAAAACCTTAGGAAAAAGAAATCCTAGGTGTGTGTGAAGTATCTCCAACATTAAAGGTATAAAATCTTGATTATTCTTCATTGGTGGAAATTTGGTTATAATTATTGATGAATTTTTAAATATTCCTAACAATTGGGTGGGTGGAAGAAAAGCGACGATCAAATAAAATTTAATTTACTTGGGATTTAATATTTGAGATATATATTAAATGGTGTTAAAATAGGATTAAGGTATTGGTTTTGTTTCATTTGATTGGTATACATTTTGTAACTTGGATTAGTTTTGGATTAGTGATAGGCGGCCCTTCTATATTCATGGATTGGCATTCACATTAACCATGTCGTTTATGGAATCCATGTCTTAAGATGGTCTTAAATGCACTTTTAAATTATGATTATGTACTTTATAATTATTTATCAATGGTAAAATGTACCTAAATGTAGTTTCTAATTATTATTAACTCTTCTATAAAAGAAAAAATCATAAGGAGTTTTGTTTAATTACATTGAAAGTGTTATTTTATTGTGAGACATGTTTAAATGCAAGGTGTTGTGAGTGCACAACTACCATTTGCAAGAGACAACTATCGATGCTCCCTCCATTGTCCATACCACCATGATCAATGTCCATGTTTGTCGTCCATATACTTGATCAATGGGTACCACCTTTAGCGAGGACTTCAACTAGGCTCTAAGAAGTATTGCATCTAGAGTTCCAGTTCCATTTATTACACATGTGGCCTAATATGCTATGATAGTGGCTCAATCTATCCTCAATAATCTCACTAAATCTTATTGTTTCATTCATTGTTTATTGCAATGGATAGAGGGCTCTGTATCTGATTCCTGTGATTCACCTTAGCATCCCATGCATTGACATTTTCCTCATGCAAGATTTAAAAAAAGGGCAAGATCCCATGCATTGACATTTTCCTCATGCAAGATTTAAAAAAAAGGCAAGATCAAAAAACGTTGTGTTCAATATACCTTAAATTAAATCCATTTACAAGAAATTCAAAGGATGCTAAAAAGAAGATCTATATATGGATCTCTACGGAGCAAATGTTAAAGCATGGATTCATATTAAAGAAAGTAATATAATTATAATAGTGTTATTCCATTCAATGGTAGATAGTTTAGGTTTATTGTCTTAACTAACATTCCTGCAAGGGGCTTATTTTCTAAACAATATGTGCTCTCTGCCCATACAAATTACATGCCTTATTTTACAGAAGACGCTTATGCCAATGTTTATGATTGTATAATTTATGTCCCAACATGAGTTTGGACCATACGGGAAAGTTGGATTCTTTACATTAGTCATGAATTTTTTTTTTTATAAATAAAAATGGCTCAAATTATCATTATAATAATTTTTTAAACAAAGCACAGACAAAACGAATTCTGCATTCAATCCTGTAACAACTATTTTCAGGTACATACCCAACACTTAAAAGTAAAGCAAATAACTACGCCTCCTACATTGATTGTCCCAACGCTCCAAGAACAGTAGCAGAGACACGCTTAGGCGATTGATACGAAGATCGCTCAGAAAAAAAAATGGCTCCAAACAGAAACGACAGAGGCTATCACTCAGCAAAGGCTATTAAATCGGTCATTTCAGCAGAGAGACATCCTCAGGAAATTAGAAAATTTTGTAGAGTAATTGGTTGTCCTTCTGATTCGCCGTACCATGTGCAATATATTAGGCATCCTTTTGGCGAAAGAAGAGCTTTTTTTGACATCGAATTTGCCTCTGCATTCGCTTCTATATATATGCTGGAGCGGGAGATTTTGGAATTTTTTTTTTAAAGATCTAACTCTGCATTTCCAGCCTTCTATTTTAGTAGCTAAAATATTTTCCTTCCTCTGCATCCAATCGATAACAACCTTGGAGTCCCTCATCAACATCCAATCGATAACAACCTTGGAGTCCCCCATCAATTATAGCTAAAATATTTCCCTTCTTCCTCTGCATCCAGTCGATAACAACCTTGGAGTCCCCATCAATTGCAGGAGTCCCCCATCAATTGCAGCTGACGAATGTCCATGAAATTTGCCAGAAAAAGTGAGGCCCATACCCCAACTAACTATGCCTTCATGTTACTTCCAGATCCGCAATTTAAAAACCATCTTATGTCTTGATCATAGGCCCTTTTCATAGAGCCCCCTGCCTTGCAAATTGAACTATCACAAGAGGCCGCTCCATCAAAGAAGCAATCGTATAGCCATTAATCCTTTCAATCGGGCTATGTCTTAAAGTAATATGTTTATTATTTATAGGACATTAGTCATGAACTTGAAGCATTGTCTCTCTGTATGTTGTTTTAATACTACATAAATAATTTATATAAATATAATAAAAAATAATATATTTTTAAATTTGAATATTTTTTATATTTACACTTCTATATAAC
Source organism: Picea abies (assembly GCA_900067695.1). Classification (NCBI taxonomy): domain Eukaryota; kingdom Viridiplantae; phylum Streptophyta; class Pinopsida; order Pinales; family Pinaceae; genus Picea; species Picea abies. Next base: position 40,561 of record CBVK0100020022.1, read on the forward strand.
AAAATTTCATTATATATGTTTTTCTTAAAAGTGGTAGATTTTCTTGAAAAAACCATATTTAAAAAGTTTTATCATTTTATTTTTCTTAAAAATTGGTAGATTTTTTTGAAAAAACTATCTTTAAATTTTTTTGTCATTTTATTGGATTTAGGAGCTTCAAACCAAGGAACACGTTATTTTATCTTTCTATTAGATTTAAGGGCTTCAAACCAAAAAAAGAATTGGGTTATCTTATTATTTAATTGAATTTATGAGCTTCAAACTAAGTACTATAGTCGCAACTAAGGTCCTCTATGTGCATAAAGCAACATCCTACACTCCTAACAAAGTACTGTACATAATATAGATAAGTGGACTTAATGTAAACCACCTAAACATATTTTACTTTACTTATTAAATAAAGTAAATAATACAATATATATGCAAATAAACAATAAGTTTATTGAAATTCTACATAAGTTAAACTAAATATGGACATTAGTTAAACTAAATATGGACATTAGTCAACAAGGGTAAGTGGTCGAATTAGTGACATCAAAATATGGGAGAATAAAAAAGACATAAAAATGTAGAGAGAGAGAGAGAGAGTTGCATATTAAGAAGATATTAGAATTCCCTTCAATTGACTACGATTCAAATGAAAGAGAATGGGACCAATTTCAAGACACTTGGACACACCAATACTTTATTAGAATATTTGATCAAATAAATGATCATAAAAAAATGACAAATCTACCGGGATAAGATGGATTCGGTTATGGGATCTGAAACGTCGATAGAAAGCACTACCACCACGAATCTTCTAGTGAAGTATGAAACTCTAACAACAGAAGTCTGAAAACTCAAAAATATTATATAGAATATTCTTTAAATGAGTGAATGGAAACTTCGAAGTAAATTGGGGGAAAGGATATGTAGGATGAGGCAAGAAAGAACTTGTGTTATCTTTAGTATTATATAAAGGACAACTGCAGAATCCTCACTAAAGCAAGAGATCATCATCAAGCTAGTGGAGCAATTGCATTTGAAGATCTAGTCGTGTGCCTCTTTTGGTTGCCAACAAAAAAAATTACGAATATTTGGCCATCTTCTTCCTACATATTCATTTAAATCACGTGCAAGTTTGACACATTTTATTCTTAATTTTTGCTTAAGGTTATATCAAGTATTTTGAGGATTATGAAGTGCAACACTAAAGATTTGAGCTTGGTAATTTGTAGTAGTTTTCATTGAGTTTTATCTTTAGTTTGATTGTTGATTTAAAGGCTTGTAGATCATAAATTGAAGATTTTAATACTTCAGTTGAATGATCGCATTTTATTTAGGATGTTGATGATGTCACTTTGATTTTAATGACTTAATTGCTTGCAAAGTGGAGGGATGTTTATTAGGTCCATGGAACATTGAGTTCTCTTTAGAAGGCAGGTAATTTGGGATTGTTCATTACCTATTTTGTGTGTATAATAGAATGTAGGTATTGAATCCATACTTCAAAACCTTTTCATCAATCACATGCATTTAATGCTCACTCCTATTGTTGGAAATCTTGATTTCACCATCAAATCATTTTCATTAGTCACATGCATTTGATGCTCACTTCTGTTGTCGAAAATCTTGATTTCACCATCAAAACATTTTCATCAATCATATGCATTTTATGCTCACTTCTAAAATCTTGATTTCATTGCATTGTTGAGGGTTCTATTTTTAGCTAGTGTTCTATAAAATGAGTGTCGACTAAGCACATGCAATGAAGCCTTAATTTATAATTTGTGTGGCCATGGCTTGAAGTATTTAAGTCTTCTTTTAGAATTTTATGGCCATGGCTTTGTTTGTATTTTGAATAATTTGATTTATTCTCTTAGAGGTCCATGATTGTTGTTTACTCTATAGTTTTTGAATGCTAACAAGGCACATGTGATGAACTTTGCCTAGTTTATGGCCATGGCTTGAATCATTTAAGTTTTCTTTTAGAATTTTATGGCCATGGATTTATTTTTATATTGAAGACTATTATCTTAAAGGTCCATGATTGTCGTTTACTCAATTGTATTTCAATGCTTACAAGGTGCATGTGATGAACTTTGCCCAATTTAGGACAAAGCGTGTGTATAAGTAGGAATATGGTGATACATTAATGCAATTTATTTACTCTAAATAGGAAATGCAACAATGAGTGGATGAAAATGACATTGTTCCTTTTTCCTCGAACAATCCCAAGGATGAACAAGATCATGGGTAGCTCATTGGGAAAATTGTTCTTAATTTTTACAAAATAGTGACATATTTGGTTACCTACTTGCTCCTATAAATGTATTTATTCCACAAATAAGAAAATAATTGTATTCCCTCCAAAATCTCTATACATACTAAGAATTAGTAAGATTGTAAATAATAAACCTAAACTATTTTTGAAATATAGTGTACAAAAATGTTTTTCAAACACATCCATTTTAATATATGATATCATGACAATTTAGTGCATGATAGGATACAATTTGGCAAAGAGATAACATTTATTCACCAAGTATGGCTCTAAGTAATTATCATAGTGATATTGTGTTTATTAAATAATGTGGTCTTATGTTTGGAGTCATACACATTTTGCCTATTTAAATTTTACAAATTTACCTTTTAGAGATGTGATAAACATTAATTGTGATCAATCCAATTCCATTGACATCAATCGAGAGAGGAAATTAACAAATTGATTAAATATTTCAACTACAATTATATGTTTGAAACACAACTTACCAATATAACATTTTAAAATCGCATTTTATTGACTTACTTGTGCACCACTTAGGGCAGTGGCTAATTATCATTGTTTTTCTACAATGGCGTGTAGTCCATGGGGAGATTACTAAAATATTTGTAGCCCATTTAGAGATTTGTTTATTTATTTATTTGTATATAAATAAAAACCAAAATATCATATCCCTCCATAAAAAATGGTACTTACATATGGGAAACATTTCACAACCATTATATAAGCAATATAGATTTGACCACTACCAACTTACAACGTAGATTATATATTAATCATTTGTACCTATTTTCTCTAGTCAAAGTTACAATCACTAACTTGATTAACTTAATACATGTTTGCAATTTTCCCTCTGTTACTCAGAATCAAGGTTTGACATGCATTTTGGTAACCCTTTTCCCAAGCGAAGCTTTCAAACACAGGTTCACTTGGTCATGATCAATAATTGACTTAGGTACATTTACAACTTCTAAGGATGTATGTCGGTCTTTTAAAGAAATTGGCTATAACCTTGAAAATACACTGGACTTATCTTTTTACTTCTTTTTCTTTCAGGAATCTTTCTAGTGAACCAAGGAGATTATAATTACTTCTTTTTCTTTCAGGAATCTTTCTAGTGAACCAAGGAGATTATAACTAATGGGAGATCAATGAATCCCAAACATCATGCTACAACCGAATTGGATGGAGGCATTGTTTCATTTTCCGAATCCAAATGATCCAATCCATGCTAACTCTTCACTTTGCTAAAGGAGTGTCCATTCGTAACAATCTGCATGGAAGGGGAAGGAACCGAGGCCATATCCACAACACCATCATTGAAGGGAAGGTTGGGTCTCTGGGATGAAATCTGTTGTCTTTGGAGATTTCTTCTTTGATGATCACCAACCTTTGAATTTATTGCTATTAGTTTTATTCTCTAGAGAGATTGGGGCTATTGGATAAGAATCCACAAATGGGCTCTCTATTGGTAGGGCCTACGTCGAAAATATGTGTTTTCATAGTCTAGGTCTTGAATTCATTGAAAATATCCCATGCTAGAACTCTCTTGTCCAATGGATTGTGGTGATCCTTATTAGCAAAATAGAAGATTTCGAGAAGAAATAACATACTATAGAAATATTTAGAGAGAATATGACAAATTATAACACTAATAGGAAATTATAGGAGAACCAAAATACCACAATTAACAACGTGCATTGATGAAATCAATTTTCACTTGTCTCTTTGAGGGAGCAACCTCCAACTAATCAGAGCTCCAATCATACTCCACAAGAGATATCATTCCATTGCTTCTACTTCTTTATATAGTTTCTATCTAACCTCCTAAGAACTTTCTAGTAGGCAAAACCTTCTAGTAAGTCTTCTTACAATTATTGCTTTCACACCATATCTAATACGTGGGACTTATTTAATAGAGATGACCTCTTTACATAACAACCTATCTATCTACATAAGGGGGTTAGGGTAGAACCCTAACATGGATCAACACTAAATTCTAACTCAACACAAATTTGACCATAAAAAATAATACCCTTTTGAACTTGCCTTTTATGTATGAGTTAAGAAATCTTCCCATTTTATTTCCAAATTCCAATACTTTTATGATCTAACAAAATCCAGAATCCAACTTACCTTATGTATGAGTTAAGAAATCTTCCCATTTTATTTCCAAATTCCAATACTTTTATGATCTAACAGAATCCACAAGGAGATGGGGAGAAGATTATAACATCATAATGTTGCCAAGAATTTCAAAAAATCTTTTTTGTTTTTTCACAATTCTTTACATAAAATTTTCATGTTCATGTTGTACTAGTCATATTAATGTCAAATGAAATCCTTTACATAAAATTTTCATGTTCATGTTGTACTAGTCATATTAATGTCAAATGAAATCCTTAATAAGAGATAAGCCACGGTTTAAGCATGCATTTAAGAACGCATTACAAAGAAATTAACACAAATAATGAAAGCTTCTAGACGACCTATAAATTTAGTACCAGATTGACAGAGCTATAACATGAACCTGTTGCAAAATCAAACATGATTTCTTCACTTTATTTGGCTTTCCTTCCGAGTTTAATTGGGTTAGGAAGAAGGATTTGAGTAGGAATTTTAGTCCCTAATGGACCATGTGGTGCCTTTAAACGCCATATAAACAGGAAATGAAGCCTGATGGGCATTCTTTGGGCAAATTTTCCTTGAACTTCATAATGCAATCTCTTACCACTTTCATCTGTGGAGTTATGACCATGCGTTTTCCTGGAATCCGCTGCATTTATGCCCCCTTTGAAGCTGGACAGCGGTAGCCACAGTCTAAGAAGAGGCAAGGGTTTTAATATGATTTACAGATATTTGAATTATTTTGTTTCGCTCTAAGGAGACATCATTTTAAATTTGTAAACATTAACGGTGAAAGTTTGCTGCATCCACTATTTATTAAGAACAGTTTTAAACTTTATAGAAACCGACAATTTGTGTGCTTAACCTCTCTAGAGCCAATTGCAGATAGTTTTCGTTCTAATTTTTCTTGTAATCTTTCTGACATTATTAGGTTGGGTTCGGATAGTCTAACTACAGCCTTAAAAAATTTCAGTAGCCTTGTAGTCTTTGGCCATAAATTGAAATCACAATCAGTAGTTTGGCCATGCATAATGATTTTCTCATTCCAATGCAAGCGACCGAGATAGATTTCTTCATCCGTAAAATAAATCAGACACGAAACACAAGAGAGGGACCAAAATGTGTGGAAATCAGGAAGTTATCTTGATACTAGGACTGTCATAATCAATGGCAGCGAGAATCAATTGGTATGATATTTGGATATATGATTTGTATTACCTCTTGTATTACAATGTGGAATCCCCTTTCAGTCTAGTTGTGTGGTGACATAAGAGTTTCCAGTTAAGGGGAAACAAATAACATATAGTTAGTTCTTGCTACTTTTGTCCTTTCTAGATCCTCATCTAAAATTGCCAATTGTTCCTGAACTGACTTGAGTTTATAACTACAAAACCTTTTATCCTTTTGATATATGCATCCTATCTATTCATTAATGGCATGCAAGAAAGATCTTAGTATTCTGCATATAGTGTGGCTAGGTGACCAAATGAAGGTTGCTAGGACGAGGCACAAATCTCTGTTTTAAATGCTTTACATAATGTTTGTTGGAGTCGTCCTTTTAAGTCATGTTTCTCCGTGTTGCTTTCTCATTTTATATCTCCCACACGTCCATATTTTCTCTATCTTGATTCAGTTTCAAGAATTGAATTCTTTATGGCCGGATAGTTTAATGTTGGATAATGCTTCCGAAGTAGAAGTCCCTGATAAAGACTTCTTGGGGTCTACACATTTGAATATTCTCTTTTCATTCCTTGAAAGGCATATGACTGAATCGAGGTGATTGTGGGCATTTGAGTATCTACCAAGTAGGATATAGCTTGGTTTCTCTTTACACTGGTTTGGATGAAAACCAGAACACCTAGCTTTGTCCTCTTTCTGAAAGCTCAAATAGATTAGTATGGGATCTGAATTTCCACATTTCAACTACTAAAGTCTGTGATTAAAAAACTACAAGAAAAGGGAGGTTCACTAATATAGTTTTAGGGAGGTTTAACATATCTGAAAGGAATAATTCTAAAATTATAACTGGTTAAAGTTTTAGAGTGGAAGCAAAAATATCTTTTTATTCCTGTTAATATTTCATTATAGACAACACTTTGCTTGCATCCTATATTACAAGGCAAAATAAATTTCCCTATTCTAACTTCGTGTAATGTTGCACAATTCATAGACCCTATTGCATAATATATAGATGGCCAGTTTTTTTGATGAAGACAATTTATGTATGGGTGATGTCAAAAGGTTACAAGGGAAAAACAAAATTTGTAAGTGATTGTTTCAGTAATTTAACAATCATGTTTTATATGATACAGCTTAGGCATAGGGCTAAAAAAGGTGCTTCGAACTCAATTGCGTGTTGTGAAGTACCATTCCCGGTGCAAACATTACAAGTATGGCAAAGTAAAGGAGAACCAGAAGAAATCTTTAAAAAGATGTTAGACAATAGTGGAGAGTCGACAAGCTACCAAAGAGGAACTAATGGTAATATAATTATGCACGAGGTGTGTTTGTGAGTGTCATTGTACTGGATAAATGATATTGGGATTCCATTGTAAGAAAGGTAAAACTTTGTGGGGTTTGTTGCCAAATTGTTCTTTTTGGGTGTTGGATCAATTATAACATTTTTATTCTCCAATAACTTATCTTAAATGTTAGCCATTGTTTAATGAAGTATATTCCAATATTCACCAAAATTTAGATGGATGAATGGTAAATAACCTGTTTTCCTTGAACATCATCATAGAGTGCATATGTCATCCTACTGCAAGAAAGAACCTTTCCAAGTTACAAAAGGAAGCAGCACTACAGTATGACTCAATGGATAGATTTTGAGGCTCTTTTAATGAACAATATTAATTTTCAGTGAACATACTTTTCTCATATTTTGTCTCCTATTGATGTCTTTGATGACAAGTTCTAAATAAAAATTTTAAGAACCTGTGAGAGATATAATTCTTTAACTTCAGTTGAATTAGATTTTTCAGCTGATATGGTACAACAATCATCAGTGCATTTCTTCAGTGGGAGGATCTCTGTGACTGTTAGCAGTTAACATCAACTGAGGAGGTGCTATGCAGCATGAAACAAAATATGGAAGTCAATAATTTATTTTCTCTCAGGGTTTGTTCTTCTTGTATTAACACTTTCACCACAATATAATCTGGAGGAAGATTGTAAGAATCAGCGCAAACCTAAAGACTTGGAATCTAAATTAAAATAAATAAATTAATGTTTTTTATGAGTTGCTTCAAAATAAAATACATGACCAAAGGTTCAAACTTATGTTCAGTTATTGGCTCCTCTTTCTTGGTTTGCTGAAAAGTAGTAATTTATGACCCGGATTAGGTCACAATATCTTTCATTCCTCACAACTTCTGGGTCTTAAAATCTACAGATTAGCTTCAATGTGAAACAGAAATGCAAACTGGAGATTTCTTATAATTACCCATATTTGGGCACACTGATGCTTCAAGAGCTCTATGTTAAGAACTTTTGGCAGTGTGGATGTTAGTTTTTCAGTATCAGGTCAGGCTTTTACTAGAACGAAAAGTGCTCTGTCTGGTTTGAACCCTGAGTCTCCTAGGTGAATATCATAAGAAACTATAATAAAGCTCATGAGCCAAATCAGCCCCAAGGGTTAGCTCAAGTGGTTCTGAGCTAGACATGAAGCTATACCCAGCGGAGGAGGTCACGGGTTCGAATCTCTTGTTCCCCTTGGGGTTAGGCCTGCCATGGACACCAGGGCCGACAGTTTACCCCATTTACCATCCACAAAGTGGGGAATGTTACCTCGGATAAACTAAAAAAAAAAAGCTCACGAGACAAATTGCACTAGTCTGAAAGACATCCTAGTGCTTCAGAATTATATATCTGTTAAATTTATAGCAGCTGCAAGAGCCATTCTCCCGGAGGATGGCTAAGACCCTAGACGAGATCTAGGGCCCCCGGTGCACTCCTGGGGTACTTTACAGTTTGTTATAGATCTTTCTCTCTATATGCTATTATCTCTGTTTATGTTTCAGATCTAAGTTGTTCTTGCATTGAAATTAAAAAGAGACTGCTGTTTTTGAAATTTACCCTAAATCTAACAATATCAAATCTGAGTAAAAGAGCATCCCGAGGATCCTTGGTCCAACTGTGAAGCCCATGAAATCTGGCAAAATTTCTTCTTGTTTTACAATATAGACAATACACATTGGAGAATAAACACATAAATTTATTCTAAAGTGTAAAGATACAGGAGTGTTGCAAAGTTCAGGAATTTCGACGAGGGCTTGGTTTAGTGGCAATGGTGGTCTGCTTCGTCCTCTGATGTCACCTATTGCACTCTCATGGAGCAATGTATGGGAGGGAGTATGAAACTCATTCTTCCTAGGTGGACTACCCATTTGAGGAAACAGGACCAGCACATTGCTCATAACCTCGGATTGATTTAATTTTTAGGACTTTCCCAGCATCCTTGAAAAAACATACATGCGAGTAGACACTGGTTCCACCAAATACGTTGTTATATAACTTAATGATTTCCAGATTACATGTGTGAAAGCGCTTGCTGCAGGACTAATACAAGAGGTTCTGCAATGACAATGTATTTATGGGATATTGAGGGTTTTTGCATTAGGATTATTTGCAGCGAAGGTAAACGTTTAGAAAAAATAGACCTAAAACACTGACAAAACTATAGTTGTTCTAAGGATCACTTCCCACAGAATGGGGAAATAATTCAGTACAGCAAAATATACTAAGGCCATGATGATGATCCAGGTTCAAACCCAGTGTCCATGCTCTCCGTGATAATGTGATATCCCATGATAATGCAATGGACCAAGTCTTTTTGTTTGCCCCTGCTAATATGGTCTTTGTAGGTGCGAGTCTTGGGTGAATTCGACAGAATAAATACCTACTCATGGATTTTTAGCCTAAGGTCTTTGTGTTGTAAAGCTGTAAGAAGTCCTACCCTCTCCAGTCAAAAAGGGGTTGACCCACCCTCCAAAGAAGCACAAGATAAGAATTGAACAAAATCAATTCAATTTAGGCATACATATTTTTGTTTACAATTACAAAAATTTCCCATTAGAATTTAACGGTGTAATTGCGCTTTAAAAAGGGGTCACTGCTTGATTAGCTCAGAGGGCAGGGGTGTATGCTTGATTAAATTATTGAATACCACTGTGAAAACTGTATGCCTTGGTCTGATCCAACACAGGAGTCACTGTACAGTCACCTAAGCCAATTTATATGGAGACCAAAACCTCGAGAATTAATGGCAATAAATTAAAAGAGAAACCCAAAAATTCTATAGGCAAATCATAACCAAGCATGAAAAAAATATACAATACAGAAGCACATCTTCAAAGTAACTCCACCTTCTCTTCACAGATTCATTACGTCTATTGTCTTTAGTACCAAGAAGCTGAATTACATTTTCAAATCAAGATTATGAACCTCCAACCGACATTAAAAATTGTGATTACCCTACTTAGCAAATGTTATTCTGCCATTTAGTCTGTGCTAAAAACCGAAAATACAAACGAGAATATCAGAAAGGTAGAAAACCTTCTTTCACAAGGAGACCGAACAATAGAACGAAAAGCCCAAGTACTAAACATTGAGTTGAAGACATTGCAGACTGGTCGTACGCCGAGAAGGTAATGGCCATGCCCACCACTCCTATCAGTAATCCTTTCATATTGCTGTTCATAATTCCAGCCAAAAAAGTGACACAAAAAGCTTAGCAATAATGGCTATCGGCTGTCAGATTTCCCTAAACTGATTGAGTGTTAATTCAGGTTTCAGTAATGCTACTGTGTAGCCAAATCGAGATTCGGGAAATTTCAAAAGTCAACATTCTGCAAACATTACAATATTGCAAAATCCAACACATATTAATCTCTTTGTAGAGTCTATGCATTTTGGTTTTCAATTAGCCATATAGGCAGTGTTGCCGTTGGAAAAAGTCATTAACCCTAACTCACAAGGCAAATTAGTCACTCAATCTTGAACTTATAATAAGTGTTTTATTTTTATTTTCAGAATCTGTAAAATCAATTATTTGTTAATTTCGTTTTAATTGTTTTCGGGAGGAGTAATGGACAGCCTGAACTGAAGGAAGCAGCCTGAACTGAACAGGAGAATGAAACTAGGCCTTCAACTGGGAATCACTAAGCTGAGGAAGAAGCATGGGAATGAGAAGTTACCATTGAATAATGGTGGTGGATGCCACAAATTTACCCCCTAGCATGTGCCTAGATTAGATAACCCTCCATTGCATTGGACTCGAATCTACCTTGGCCACCCCAGGGGAGATGACACTTTCATGCTAGAGCAATAACTGGGCACAAAATTTCATCTATTACTTACAACCAGTAGGGTTGTTTTGATATCATTTTATCCAATTGGTATGGGAGCCACACTAAGCCACTTGACATGAGAACCACGAAAGTAAAATCAAATATTTGGGGAGCCCGTTCCATCGAACAAGGCACAAGTATTCATTCTGGGCCATTCCAAACAATACCTAATTTAGATCCTAGCATCTTAATGTTGGAGTCTAGGGAATGTCTACTTGGAATTGTCTATCTTTTCTAGAGGTGGGGGTAACCAACTAAGATACTGAGAAGGAAGATGCTGAGAACAAAAGAGATATAGGTTGGTGGGAACAACATATCATAGTTGGGTCATGCTCACTTACTCGAGTTTGGAAGCAGCAAAGATATAACGTAAGGAACGGTCAGCAAGCAACTACTGGAATAATTGAATGGAGATCGTAGCCAATCCTACAACCGTTAATCATTCGTGCACTGCAATGAACTCTTTTCTCTCTCATACACAGGAAACTTCATTTGGTTCAGAAAGATCTCTACTCGGATGACACTCATACTTCGTAAAGCATATCTACTTTCAAAATGGAGGAGAATACTGGAAAGAGATAGTGTATAGAAAGGGGAAACTGGC
>CBVK0100020023.1:0-50837 GCA_900067695.1 Picea abies
GGACTTAGATCGGCTAACGGAGTTGCTAAACCCGTCAGGGTGGTTTATCCCAAATGGCTTGGGTTATTTAGACAACCCTGGACCGGATCCACTCTCCCACTTGACGGACAGTCAATTTCGCCTGTCAACAATACCGCCCCCTCGATAGCTACCGGGTGATGCTATATTATCAGGTGCGCAGGTCAACCGGATCTTTGGCGTTGTGTTTGGAATCGAACCAATGGTGAAGAGGCCTAGAATGGGGGTCTCACTGAACAAACCCCTGAACCCACAACTCCTTTCATATGCCGCTCTCCGGACCCGTGCGATGACCAAAGCCACCACTATCATTGACATTCAAGATGACCCGGACTATGAAACATTTCTGTCCACAAACATTGTTGAGCACCCTCCACCACCACTCCAATTACCGAACCTCATCATGTCCAGTCCACATAAGACAATAATTGTCGAGGCAATCCATCTCGACCACCTAGAGACAAAGGAACGACAAAGCCCACAAATAACCAGAGAACCACCCAAGACAAGATAAAAAATTACCAATCCTGACCGTAAAGCATCAGAGCATCACCCGATGATGGATGTTTTGAATCTGAACACCCAGGAACAACAACCTGAGTCTCCTGCATAGAAAGAAGATGCTTGCATCAGAGAGGAGAAGGAACCCGATGGCGACCAACAAATCACCTCACCAGCCAAAGGTGAGGGTACCCAAGAGATCATGATGAATGATGCAGATGCACCAGAAGATACGGAGATACCAGATGCACACAATACGCTAGAATCAACAATGGAGCAGGACACGATAGCCATACGAGATCAAATGAAACAAGTTCTCCAGAACCCCCAACAATGTGCGGAATTGATGCAACTTTGCATAGCCAAAACAAAGGTTATGGCTCTTTTGCCAGTAGATCTTAGGTTGAGAATCACACCTGCACCACCAACAGAGGATGAGGTAGAACTCGCTCAGACCATTCAATAGGAAATGGACTCCCACTACAGTGGCGAGTACCCATCGACATAACTGTTTCACCCGTCGACCTGGTACAGTGGCCGACGCCACATTTTTTGGCCTAATCAAGGAATCTATGGACCAGTTGGAGTAGAGGCTCCAGGAGGTCGAGAGATCCACTGAAATTGTAAGAAAAGAACAAATCAGGAAGCACACATACAGAACGCAGGAAGCACATGACAAACTCCAAGTCCAGCATAAACTAGGAAAAGTGCAGGAAAAACTTGCAGAAGCCTGGCCGAAGATTCGGAAGGTCACACCTAAAATACCTGAGGCCAGCGATGCAAGTGAGCTAGAGGAATAGATCAAGTTGTTATAACAAGCCTGGACACAACTCGCTACCTGCACCGAGTAGATGAAATAAAATCTACAACAAGTCCAGCAAGAAGCAGAACAATAACCCCAATAGCTCCAAGATCAAATGCAGAAGACAATATTGCAAGGCAACAACACCAGAGCAACACTGTATAAACACACCACAAACTGCACTAAAATATTCAGAGAAGTCAGCGACTAGATGGGCATCATCACTCGACGAAATCATATTTTAGAGGAGGTCAGAACAAAAGTTCATGTGTTGAACGAGGAATTTGTGGTCACAATGGACCCTATGGAGTAGCAATAGAAGTTCGACCAAATCTAGCAAGCCAACAATGACCTAAATACACTCTATGAGGCACAGTTCGTAGCCAAGAAAGAGTTGCGTGACTTCTGACTGGTAATTTAGACAACCTACATACAAATGCATCAGGTCGAAACAACAACAGACTCTGAGTGGAACTCATTGGTTGCAGCCAAGCCAAAGGAATACAGCAAGGAAATGACCCAACAATTTCTTGCAGAAGCATCACTCGCTTGGAAGTAGAAGGACAAAGTTGAAAGTTTTCATGAAGTAAAACACCAAGATTTAGAGTTGGTACCAGAATTGGGCCCTTTGTTTGAGGAGGCAAAGGAAGAAAATGAACAAACATAAGAGCCTAAAGAAGAAGAAAAGTCAAACAAGGGAAAATAATAGTTGCTCCTGGAGGATGTGAAAGGACCAAATGCTTGACTCGAGGATGAGTCAAGGATTGTGGTTGGAGCCTGTTGGGCCCTTCTTTTTTGGGAAGAAACTACGCAAGTTTTGACTAAGCACAATTTGCGCAAACTTCATTAGAGGCTGGGAGAAATAGCATCAGAAAATAGTTGTGGAAGGCAACACAATGCCAGCTAAGCAACAAACGGTTGCAACAGAACAATAAATTGGGCAAGCTAAGAAGGAATACACAACCCAGCTATATATAGGGCTGAATATAATTGTAAAAGAGTTGGTGTTGTTGTGGTTGTTAGTTCAGTTCGTTGGTTGGAATAGAGTTGGGTTGAGTCATGTCTATCAGAGTTTCCCAAGATTTTGGGATTAGTTGTTGAAACTTGCTGTAAGAGACAAGTCAGAGTCTATACTGAACCTTTCTATGTAACTCTGAGTCTGTAATGAAAGAAAGATCCCCGAGATAATATGAAGGAGAACCAAATTTTCAAAATATGATGTGTCTTCATATGTTTACTTATGCATTACATTGTTCCTTTATGGTTTATGAGTTTTGTTTGATGGTTCTATGGTTTATCATTGTTCATAACATAAGTAGGTTCAATTCTTGTTGTTAGATGTTTTAGATCTGATTTTGTTTCTTGCGCAAGAACATGAATGAGTTCTGAATGATCTATGGATCCTCTTTAGTATTTTTCCTACCCTTCCCTATCTATCTTTCTCACCAACGCTTTGGGTGAGACTTCTTCTCTTCAGAGGAGATGAAAATGTCAGTGCTCTAGACTACACGGTGCCTTTTGTTGGTAACCTAAGAAGGACCCTAGTCTGATAAAATTCACGCCAACAACCACAAATGTTTCCATAAGGTCAAGTTGTCTTCAAACCAAGTTGTTGCATCAACTTCAATGACATGACATTTGTTGAGGCCTATGAATCAAGCATGTAGTTGTTCAAGCAAAGGCCATTCATGCCTAATGAAATATAGAAAGGAGGGTTCTTGTCCCTTGGTTGATCAAGATACATAGTGTTCACAATTATGGGAGGATCCTCCTTCTCAGTTGGCATCTGTAATACTTTCAAAATTTCCCTTTTCACGGAAGGAATCTTACACATCTCTGTCACTGCGACCTTCATATTTAGTTTTCCAAACATGCTTGCAACATTTATATTTAACTGAATGTCATATGTGGAATTTGTCTTAGGAAGCAAATCACATACTAGCGATGGAGGTGGTGGAGCCACCTTTTCTATTGATGGAAGAGGAATATCAGGTTGTGATGGAGGGGCTGAAGCATTTTTTCTCTTGTAGGTTAGAATTTCCCTCCTCCTTAATTCCTTCTTCTGATCACCTGTCAATTTATTTAAGGACCAAAGTCTCCCCTCTCTTTCTCCTATTCTTCTAGATTCATTGATCTGTTCTTGGGTAACCTATTCATCATTGAAATTGCAAATCATGAAGTTTATATCTTCAAGATAATATTCATCTCATTGGGGGAACTCATCTTCCCTATGGGGTCCTTCTTATGGGAGACACCAAGATTCTATATCAATTCTCCCAACAGGTTTTAAAGTATTTGGGGCCTTTGCCTCTTGTTGAGGTCTTGCTTTCCAACCGGTGGAATCTCTTTGTTGTCTGGAAAACTGAGGTCTGGGAGTAGATTGATTTCTTTCCACTATAGTCATACGGTTCATAAGTTGACTTTGCACATGAACAAATTGAGTATTCATTTGGTCTATCTTCTGAGTTGGGAGAGAAATCAGATTAGGAACATTGTTATTGGAAACCTTCTTCCTTGCTTCTGTCTTGGTATGAGGGTACTGAAAAGGTTCTATTTTTGAATCAAGGATATTCTCTTCAATGTCGATACTGAACTATTTAACCTCTTCCAATGATGTGGGATTTTTATCTTTGAATATGTATCAGAACTGCCCTACAAAAGAATTCATGTAAAGGAGACAAATTGATGATGATGTAGGATGGTAATCTTTCAGAATTTGATTGTACAACCTGTCAAATATGGAAATGAATTCCCTTATTGTTTCATTCTTGTTTTTATTTATTTGATTGAACAGAGTCCCAAGTGTCCCACCATCTACCTTTCTCGACCATATGCTCTTGAATAAGTTGGAAAAGCATCATAGGATGTGATATGATTATTAGATAGTCCTTTGAACCAATCAAGGGTTTATTCAGTCAATGATGCAACAAATAATCTCATGGCCACAACTTCATGATCAATACCTACATTTTCCATGTCCTGAACCATGACCTAAATGTGGTCTTCAACAGTTATAAAATTGTTTACTGGGAAATTTGGAAACCACTTGTTGACTTATGTTGGCATTTTTTTAGGGTAACCTTGGATATTGGCCATGTTAAGGGGTTTGTAGAGGTCTTTTCCTCAAGGGAGAGCCATTGGAACAAGAGGAAGGGTATTATGGAAAAGGGTTTTAGCAATCAGAGACTTGAGAGAAGGCTTTCTTTGGTAAACCTTAGAAGGCTTGAACCTCCCAGGGGGAAAAGGTTTGGGGAAGGAAGGCTTATGGGAAGGTGGAGTCGTTAGGAAATTTAAGGGAAATGATTTGGGACAACTTACCATTGTGTGTTACACATAAAAAATACTCACTTTGATAGTGTCTCAAGTGTCTTCGTTACAAGGTTCGCAAGTGTCGCATTTTGCTCACAAGTGTCGCATTTTGCTCACAAGTGTCGCAAGTGTTAAAGAAAGCATACTACCATGATGCCTATGTCATGCCTATAACGACATGAGAAGGACACTTGAAACACCTCAAACATTTGATTTGGAAGAGGAGAAATGAGTCAGCAGGCTTACAAACCTTTTTCTATCTGAAAGCACCTCAAAAACTGAGTTTTTGGAGGGGAGCGCTCCCCTATACCTCTTTTGGGAGTGCTGGCGCTCCCCCTTACACTGTTTGGGAGTGTTATAAAGCTCTTTGGCCCTTCTACAAGAGCGCTCCTACCCTCAAGAGTGTTGGCTCTCCCCTAAATCCTACTAGGGAGCATTATAGCGCTCTGAGTTCCCTTTTGAGGGAGAGCTACCTATTTTAGGCAACAATTGAGTTGTTGAGATGAATGGGGGAAGGATTGTTTCATTCTTAGAAGGCAGATGAGCTCGAACCCCTAGTCCAACCATGATCTTAAGGAAGATCCTCAACTGAAGGAGGAAAATCCTCACCTTCTCCAAGGATATCTCAAGTTGTTGAGCCTCTCGAAGGCTATATAAGCAAGCTTTCTAATGGTGAAAGGGGGTTGGAAAGAGAGAATCACACCAAACTTATGATCTCATAAGTGGTGCTGGAACAGAGATGATTGGGAAGAAAGAGACCTATGATCTCATAGGGAGAAATCGGTGAAGCTATCATCATTCGGATCATGGATATTTTGAGCAAGGGGTAGACAAGGAGTACTTAACGAAGCTGCTGCAATCAATCCACGGCTGTAAGCAATGTTTTGTCCTCATTAATACAATTTGCTTGGCCTATTTCTTTCTAATTTGTGTTCAATCTCACATGAATTTACATCTTTAGTAGATAGACCTATTTCAAACTAATATTGATAGAGTAGGAAGTGGTCGTACTTTTTTTCTCTACAGGGATTGTCGAGGAGCGAAAGATCGAAGCTCAACTCGGAGCGTGCAGGGACAAACACCGGTAAAATGTACTTATTTTCTCCTTCCTTCTCACACACTAGTCCACCTAGATCTAAAAGGAAGTTAGTGACCATGATAAGCACTTTTTGTCTTAGAGTTAAGAGTCTATCTCTTTGAGGAGATCTACCTGTCCGCAGGGAGATTTTCCTTCAACAGTGATTCCCTTTAAAATCACTAATTTTGATTATTTATGACCCCCGTCAATGCACTCCAATTGTTATAATGGGATGTTAATTATATGTGAATCCATGTTAAACCTTAATTGCTATTTTTAACTTTGATCTAGTCATCTTTAAACATTGTAAAGAAATTCATGTCAATGCAGTTATACACTACACAACTATAATTGATTCCCGACCTGCCATTGACAAGAGTGATGAGTTCTGGAAAAGGCTTGCTTTTTCTTTCTCTGCAATTGTCGATAAGGGCATCAATTTTATTTTTTTTAAATAAATATATGTTGTCACAAGAGTGACGACCTCAATAAATATCGAGATGAAATTGCTATACAATCGACGAAAAATTGTATAGCAATTTCATCGCAAGATACCTTGCACTCGTTGCTCTTACGACAATCCCGTCGATAGTTGATTCGTTGCAAGATTTCTTCAGCTTGTCGCTCTTGTGAAAATCTCCCTATATTTTCTCTCATGCGGCAATCTCCCTATAGTGTCGCTCTTGCAACGCTCTCCTTTTATTATATCTCTTGCGACGATCTTTCCACCTTGTCTCTCTTGCAACGATTTTCATAGCTACTCGCTCTTGCAACGATTTCCCTTCCTTGTCGCCATTTCAATGATTTCCCTTCCTTGTCACTCTTTCGATGATTTCCATTCCTTATTGCTCTGGAAATGATATATCTTCTTTGTCACTTTTGTGACAAATTCCTAGTGACATCGCTCTTGCGACGTTGTTTCAGGTTCGTCACACTTGCCATGTCACGCAAAGTGAAATTTGGGAGACCCAAAATTCGTCCCAATATCCATGACACAACGTCACAAGAGTGTCGAAATAACCATTGCAAAATGACCCAAATTTACTAGTGTATTCTCTTAGAATGTTACTTTGATTATGTTACATATATCCATGTTCTTAGGAGATTAAATCAAATGACAGATACTATAGCTAATCAAGTATTAAATTGACATGTTGCACACACATAAAAAGAAGCACACACATACACATGTACATACATTTGTAAAAAATGTGATCCATAAGACGATAAAGATGTAAATATATATATATATGTATAAGGTTCAGTATACATCACAGGGATTATGCCCTAAAAAATATACAAAAGGTGCCCTCGATACAAAATAGTCCAACCTATATAATCTCAGATCCTATTGGCCCTGTCATAGTGAATGACATCGTTGGCCAAATGTCGAAAAAGTTGGACCCAAGTCCATGGAACCCCCACTACATGAGGTAGCATAGAAGGAGGGAGATCCTCGATCTCTACCATAGGAACTATACAAGTGAGCGTGGTGAGGTTCCACTCCACCTGCTATTGGCATAGGGGCAAACCCAGGGTTCAATTCTAACAATGCACCAAAAAGCCCTAACTACTGGCCCTTTAGAAAACACCTACAGAGTAGATGCAGTATCACCTGAAGTAGAAATAGGGGGGCTGTAAGACACATGTATCTACAACTAGAGGAAATGAAAGTGGATTCGAAAGAACAACAAACATAGATCTAGTTATTCCTTTACCAAATTAAATCTACTTCGCACAACTATATCTTAGATCTAACACAATAATGAAATAACATAATAACAGAAGGAAAAGAAGACATCATCAATTACACGTAACAGTAAGATATACATGGTTCACCCTCTCCCTAGGGATACATCCACAAAACTGGGTTTCTTAATATATATTATGAAAACATACAGTTCTATCTGTGCACTTAGCTTGCAGATCTCCCTCTCTTTCCCTTATTCTCTCCCCTCCTTGCGCACCCAACTACAAGGTTGATCTTCGCACCCCGCTGAAGATCTTACAATGTAACAATATTCTCACAATACAATGCTTTCTCTCATGCAATCAATAATAATCACTCTCTTAACCCACAATGACGAACTCAGAACCAACCCATCCCAGGTCCTCTAGACCTTTATTTATACATTACACGACAAATGTCTAGGTATCAAAACCCTATATCCCAAAACCCCAGGTGTCTAAAACCCTATATCAACTTGACCCACATTTTCAAGGTTTTTTCCTTCTTTCCTGTGTAGTGCTCCAAAGCATATGTTGGTGGATTTTTCTTCTTGCTGAGTTGTCCATGATCCATATTCCTTGATGATCTATCCTCCTCGGTCTTCTTTTTCAACGACTCATTTTCCCTCACTTCACTCCTTCTTTTCAGCTTCTTCGACCACTTCGACCCAATATCAGTCAATGTGCCTTCCGCGTAGTTCATACTTCACCTTTCTTCTTGAATCTTTGCTTTCTTCCCTAACCAAGGGCCAACAGGTCCCCAACACTCACATGTGACTCGTCCTAAGGCACTGTAGGTCTGAACCTTTTGTTTTACTTCAACTTCAAACTGCATGGATCAACCTATTCTTTCTGCTCTGTCCCTCCCTTCCTTGTGCAGACTTCCTTTTCTATGACTGGTACCCAGTTTGAACTGCACCTAGTACCTAGACCCTTTTTTTTATGCTTTTATTGAGAGTTACGAGGCAACTGGTTCTCATAGTACAATTTCAACCGGCTCCCATTCACTAAACCTTCCTTCCATTCTCCATTCAAATTATTCAACTGCGTATCTCCTCCTTCTGTAACATAGAAAACCTCATATGGCCCAAGCCAATGTGTTCTAAACTTTCTTGGATGCTTTATGAACTTGTTGTCATATACCAATACTAGATCTCCTTGGCTAAATGCTTTCTTCTTTATATGTCTATTGTGGTAGGCCTTCTCTCATTCCTTCTGTACTTGTTGTTGGAATCCTGCAATGAAATTATCTTCTTCCAGTTCTACCAACTGAGCGATCCTGTTTTGAACAGTGACAATGCCATCCATATCTATGAATGCTGAGATTCTTAGACTAGGAACCAAATATTTCATAGGTACCACTGTTTCCAGACTATAAACTAACTTAAAGGGAGTCTGCATTGTCATATTCTTGTAAGTGGTTCAATATGCCCATAGTACTACTAGTACTCTCAAATCCCAATCATCTCTGTTTACATTAAAAATCTTCATCAACGTTGTCTCCAAGGTCTTATTGAAAGCTTCGACTATTCCATTCGCTTGTGGGTGGTATGGTGTACTCTTCTGATGATGAACTTCAAATTCCTGAGTTAAGGCTTCAATAGTCTTATTAATAAAATGTGTACCTTGATCACTCATCAGGGTCTTTGGGCATCCAAATCGAGTTATGATATCATCAAATATGAATCACACAGTTGTAGTTTCACTACAATCCTTAACTGCTCTTGATTCTTCCCATATGGTCAAATACTCGGTCACAGTGATGATGCAACAAGATCCTGTGCGCTTTTCTAGTGGGTTGATAGGTCCCACAAAATCAATGGCCCTGTTGGGCTCCGGATTTATAAAATTTTCTTGCTGGTTCTTGAAGATATTGTTTACTCTCCTGAAGTATTTTGTTTAGCAAGTGGCATTCCTTCTGTGCTATTCATATTCTGTTACACATATATGTTCCGTTGTATACAGGAATCATGAAGTGCTTCCAAAACCTCAGATGAGCGAAAAATTCAACTATAAATGCAACAATAATCCTCTTCTGTGGAGAATATCTGAACTTTGCAAAAATGCAGGGTGTTGGCTTGTAGTGGATAATACTTATAAGTATTTTATGTATGATGGGTTGAAACATACTTGTGTAGAGGCTCCACACATTATCAATGTATTCTCTTTTCTAAAAAGATTATGTTATGATGGGTTGCATATCCTTCTGAAGTCGAGGGCCTTGGAGCACAACTGCTCAAAACACAAGATAATATCCCAATATGTGCTTCAATCATTAGACAAAAGCTTGCTCTGTATTCACTGGAGCTTGGCCCTGAATGGGTGAAGGAAAGGGTTTAAAAACAAAGATATAATTTTGGATGCACTGTCACCTCTTGGTGCAAATGCTGTAAAGGTCGGACAAGGAGCAATTTATGTCTGGGCAAAGTTACCAAGTGGTGCTTATGATGATGTTGAAGTTGTTAAATGGATTGCAAAAATACATGGGGTTATTGTTATCCCTGGTAGTGCTAGTGGAGGACCGGGGTATGTTCGTGTTTCATTTGTTCCAAGGGGATTCTTTCCTTTCAATTTTCCAGGTAGAAAGATCTCGGAAATATTATTCAAGATGTGTATCTTATAACAAAAATTATTAAGGTCATCATTTACTTTAGTTTCTGGGGTTATTGGGCAATATGCAAAATGCCAGCCATTATAAATACCAATATAAGTTTGACTCTGAACAAGCTAAACAGAGTACTCTGCGATTTGAGGAGGAATCTCTACAGTTGGACCTTTCCTTGACATAATAGTTGGCGCCCTCTACCACTTCATAAATCTGTGCATGTGTAACACAGTCATAAATCCATGCATGTGTAACGTAGGGGGGGAAACTGTTTGTTTGAGAACTCAATAGCTGGCATCAAGCATTTAAAATCATGCATGTATAAACATGGAACGATTGACTGTGTAAAACATGTCTCAAAACGTGTCTCATCCTCCGGTGATCTCTTAAAACCGTTTTGTAACTTCTTGGGCGCAAAGCCATGCATTGTGGATCTGAAATGTTATATGAAGAGCTGCTATGCTCGAGAAAGGGGAGGAGATAGACGAAGCATAGATTGGGTAGAAGAATAGAAGAATAGAAGAATGGAAATCTCCAAGCACTGTATTGTTCTTATTTTCAATAAAATAGTTAAGAGTTGTTTCATTAATTTGATTTCTGATATTGCCAGTTTGTTGTTAGTTATATTCAATATGCATTGAGTGAGCCAGTCTGTGGATAGAGAAGGCAGGTCCCACTTTGATGGAAACATAGTTGTGTAGATTGCATTTACAGTAGACTCCATATTTGATTTCAATTTACATTGCCAGTTTTCTCATTGATTTCATAGAACAGAAATAGTATTTCATTTGATTGCAACAGAGGGTTTATCATTTCAAGCTTCAAGTTTAGATGTTATATTTTCATCCATTGATTAACAGAAATAACATTTCATTTGGTTACAGAGCAGTTTTATGAAGTTAGTACAGGGTAGTACAGAGTAGTGCAAACGAGTGCAAAACAGAGTAGAGTACAATAGCTTTTTCCAGCAAGTTTCTTTTAGCAGTTCAGAGATTAGTTTGGCATCCTTTAAACCCCCTCTTCAACCCTGCATTTCCTGTGCTGGTTCCTCTAAGTCTACCTTCTGGGGTTGACAATTAAATGTTGATTCATATGGTATATCTGCAGCTTGACAGGCCCATTTATTGAATGCTTGTAATGTTAATTGTAGTTCTAAAGGCACCTCATCTCTTTTATAAGGTTTCCCAACTCTTTGGCATACATCACAAGATTTGTAGTATTCCTTAGCATCTTTGTGTAAAGTGGGCCACCAGAGGCCATCTTCGAGAACCTTCTGCGTTGTTTCTTTTCCTACATAATGTCCTCCTGCGATGCCCTCATGTGCTTCTACCAAAATCAATGGTATTTTTACCTCCATAACACATCTCCTCGGGATCTCATCGGGTCCCATCTTATAAATCTATCCAGCTATAAGTGAAAACTCTACAGCACAAACTACCAGCTGTTTCTTCTGAATGACTGTATATTCACAGGGTGCCATTCCTATTAATAAGAACTGGAATATCTGGGTTAAGTGATCATCAACCTTTATGATGGCCATCAATTGTGCATCTGGTAGTGTATCCTCCAAACTGGTAGGTTCCTCTCCATCTTCTAACCTAGACAAGTCGTCAGGTCCCTTGTTCATTCTCCCTGGCTTGAACACAATCTCAAAATCATATTCCTGGAATAATAGTATCCATATGCATATTCTTCCCCCAAACACTGGCTTGTTGACTAGGTACTTCAACGTAGAATGATTAGTGAAAATATTAAAATGTCCTCCCAACAAGTAGTGTCGAAACTTCTGCAGTGCATACACCATGGCTAAACCTTCTCTCTTAGTGGTAGTGTAGTTTATCTCAGTTGTAGAGAGATTCCTCCTAGCAAAGGATAACAGATGGTCAATATATCATGCTCCTGGTTTTGCTAACACTGCTCCTAATGCAATAGATGAAGCATCAACATGCACATGGAATTCCTTACTCCAATATGGGAAAACCAGAATGGGCACAGTGAGTATTTTCTGTTTTAGTGTGTCAAAGCTCTGCTGACATTCCTCTGATCATTGGAACTGAAATATTTCTTTAATAACTTCTCCATAGGTGTTTTTATCTGTGCATAACCCTTGATTAACTTTCTGTAGTATCTCATATGTCCCAACATAGTGCGCAACTGTCTAACCAAAGTAGGAGGAGGTAGATCAACAATGATGGAAATCTTGGAAGGATCTACCAACAACCCCTGCTTACACCCAATATGGCATAACAACACTCCAAAGGGAGAAAAGAAGATACCCTTCTTCAGTTTCAGGGAAATCTGACATTGCCTACACTTATCCAACATTAGTCTCAAACATTCAATATGGTTTTTCAATAAGCTAAAAACAGTCCAATCATCAAAATATGCTTCCAAAAAGTTATGTAAAAATTCCTTGAATGCTTCGACCACCACCCTAGCAAAGATGGTTGGTGAATTATTCAGTCTGAAATGAATCACTGGGTACTGGAAAGAACCCCATTCTATTACAAACGTGGTCTTATGGCAATCTTCCTTAGAAATCATGATCTGATGATAACCTGAAAATCCATCTATGAAGGAGTAAACTTCCTATCCTCCCACATTATCTAACACTTCATCAATAAATGGTTTAGGGAATGGATCATGTAAGCATGCATCATTCAACTTCCTTAAATCTACACATATTCTGATCTCTCCTGACTTCTTATCTTAGACCACCATAGGGATAATCCATTCTAATTCTTCAATAGGTTCTATGATTCCTACTTCCAACATTCTGTCTAATTCAATCTTGAATTTTTACTTATATTTAGGATTCAATCTGTAAGGTCTCTGCTTGACTGGACTTGCATTTGGTTTCAAGGGGATCTTCATTTCTCCCATGGGACCTTTAATTCCCTTCATGTCTGTCAACTTGGTTGGGAACAAGTTCTGATATTCATGCAATAGTTATATGATCTTGTCAATAGTGGCATCATCCCAATAATCTCCAACGTTTGTGAGCTTAGGTGCTTTCTCTATTCCAATATTAACTTTCTTGATTTTGATTGGCTATCCAATAATAGGTAATTCGACTCTTGGTCCTTATGTTTCTCTGTCCTTCATTTTATGTGATGTTCACATTCCTGGGATCATTGTCTTCATCAACATTGATATTGTAACAACCTTCTAGTTTCTGAAGAGGTGCAGTCCATTCATCCTCTTCTTGCTCCATAGGGAGGTTAGGTGTCTCCTCTGAGACTTTTTGTCTTACAACTTGTAGAGCTTGATCTACTATGGGGTACTAAATTTCAAATAAAAATGCAGCTACAAAGTTTTGAGTCATACCGTAACAATCTGTAGAGGTGAGGTGCAATTTTTCTTGACTATACCAATTAATAGGCGTTGTGTCCAATGTGTTAATTAATTTATGCACCCACTGCTCTTAAGGAATGATTCTTCAGGCCTCCTCACAATTTTTCACATGGTACTTTAGATAGCTTTGACCTGTGTATCGAACTTCACACCCTTCGATTTGGTCTGAAAAGCGCACTGTCATCAAAGTGCGACATTGCACCCATTCCATGATGTTCTTCTTGTGTGTTCCCCACCATGTCACTGGCATTGATTTCAAGGCCTCATCCAATGCCAACAACCTCTGTTGTACTGGTACAATTTCTTCAAATTCAAATAAGAAAGTTTCTAAATGATTTAAACCATCAAATGTGGGTAGATTGCTTACTTCTGTGCCAATCCAACAAACTTCCCTGGTCAATCTAGCACACCTCCGCACATAAACTTCATACATTTTGTTCTGCAAGTTCTCTAGTGCTTATTCCAAATATGATGAGCATGCACTATCACTTTTCCAATTTAAGTTCCCATTTGTTGTAAGATTAATGTAATCCTTCTATCTTGTTGTTAATTTATATATATTCTCTAGTTCATAAGCACGGTCTTCCTCTCTAATGGGTTTTGTGTATCTGCGACCTTCATCAGGATCTAGAGGTTCAAAGGCCCTAAGGACATCACCTTTGAATGTCATTATTCATTTCTTTAAGTAAACCACAATCAAATTGTTGAAATCCCAATCAATTCCTAACAACGCAGGATAAGGACAACTATCATCAACTATCTCAATCACCTCGATGTCCACAAACATCCTTACCTCGTCGATGTCTACATGGACATGCTCCAACCTTCCAAAGGGACTTACTTTCTGCTGATTATCCATCCTGAGCCTGATAGGGGAGTAAATCAACTTAGGTTTTCCCATCAATGCCCAAGTCCGCTTCGTCATAACATTGACTTCTGACCCTAAGTTGAGGACCACATAATCTCCAATATGAGCATTAAGGTGTAGTTCCTTATTTGTCCTTCTCTTTCTGGATACTTGATGTACTACTTTATTCAACAGAGGAGCTATCCTACCTATCTCATACTATTTGATCAATTTTTGTAGTTCTTGTACAACTCTTTCATCCTTAATCAAATTAATGAAAGTACATAAAAATTCCATAAGATTGCTTACCTCTTTTCCTTCTCTGGGTGAAGAAGACTAATCAAATTCCAAAGGCATTCCACATTATCTCACTTCTGGTTGTGTCTTTGATGAAGAATCCCGATCTCTTCCAAATTCTCTTCTTGCCTCTTCAAACGCCTATTTTTCTTCCCTCAGATCAAACACTTTTGTCTTCTCTACATCTCTTCCAACCCTTGAATATTCTGTAGTATTTCCAGGGGTCACTCTGTATTAGCCTGTAACATCACCTCCTCTAGTGATAACAATGAATATGGGATCCTCTTCACAAGGTTCTGCTAATATTAGTTGTACTTGTTGGTTTCCTCCTTGTGACTCCTAAATTTTGGCTAACAACACTGGGCAATCTTCAATAACATGTTCAAATGAATTGCAGTAACTGCAAGTTGTACAAGGGTTTTGATAGTCCCTTTCCAAGTGTCCTGGCTGTGCACAGTTATAACAAATGATTTGACCTCAACCTCGACCCATGCCTCCTCCTCGTCTTCTTCCTTTGAATCCACCGTGAGGGTTGAAGTTTCCTCTTCCTTGAGAATTAAATTGCATAGAATTTCCCTCCTAATGTACTTCGCCTTGAATCCTATATGTATCTCTTGATCTTTCATGCAATAAGTCATAAGCCCTACAATCCTTCTAATCATGCCCCATAAATTTATAGA
This sequence comes from Picea abies, assembly GCA_900067695.1. Classification (NCBI taxonomy): domain Eukaryota; kingdom Viridiplantae; phylum Streptophyta; class Pinopsida; order Pinales; family Pinaceae; genus Picea; species Picea abies. The sequence continues at coordinate 15,220 of CBVK0100020023.1, forward strand.
ATGTGTAGTAAAGGTTTGTAGGTGTCTGGACATATTTTTTCATGTAATAGCATTCACTGGGGCGATGTCTATATCTACATACCTCTCACCAGGGCAGAGTAGCCTGCTTCAAAGGGCTCGAAGCTCTAGAGGCCAAGTAATCATGAAATAGGGGACAATTATCCTTATCATGGCCTCCTAATTTGCATCTGATACACTATATTTCCTCTCTTTTATATTTTCCCTTGTCTTTCTTCATATTTTTGAGTTGCAGAGATAAGCTAGTTAGCTGACTCAAAATTTGACTCATATCTGAGCTGGATTCTCCCATAGGGGTTGATTCTAGTTTCATGGTGATCTCCAACGCTTCAGCCTGTGATGCAACCTTTTGTTGCATAAGAGGAACTCTGATATGTGGTAAGAGGGAAACAATTAACCATTCTTTGTTTTTCTTGTCTGGGATTTGAAAATGCAAATGACCTGCCAAGGTCTTAAATCTATGATCAAACTCCCAAACAGGTTCATATACTCTTTGCTTGATTTCTTTCAGTTCTGTAATGCACTGTGACTCTGACTTGGGTTTATTGAACTCTGCAATCAATGAAGTCTTGATAACTTTTATTGGTTTAGGTTGTGAAACTCCTTTAAAAAAATTCATGTACCAGCTCAGTGCGTGGTCTCTTAAGGTAGTACTAAATTGAGCTCTCTTAACAACTTTGTCATTGACTTGATTAATACTCCATAAAGCTTCACATAAGAACCATTGCTGATCATGATCTTCAGATCCATCTCCTCTAAAGATAGGTAACCTCATTTCATCTGCCATAGATCTTCCTAAGGTGCTTGAATGAGTATGTGTTGAAATACTAGTTATAGTGCTTTGAGTGCTCTGGCTAATCTGGTTACTTAACGCTGCTAAAACAACAGAAGGAGTAATAGTACTTACTTCGAAAATCATCATAGTTCATGAAGTTTCTGGTTTGTCTCAGTTAGGTTCTTCAGTCTTCTCTTCCTCTGCCCTAGCAGATCCTGACTGTTCCTCGTTCAATAGCTCTTCTTCTTCTCCACTGTAGAATTCTTCATCCTGTGCTAGTGGTTCATGGTTCTTCTCAAACAGGTTCACTAGAAGAACCTCTCTGAAGGTTCTTGCACTGCGCGTATGTCCAACCTTTGTGTCACTATCAATGTATGATTTATTGAATATTAGCTCTTCAATCCGACCAATTAATATATCTTCAATATTTCCTCATGCAATAGCATCTTGATCTTCAACTTCAAAAAGTGTAAAATTTTTCCTCTCGGTCCCATAAAGAAATACCTCTCTGCTTGGCTATATGACTCTACTCTGTCAATAGAAAACTCGGTAATGTACCCTCCAATAGTGCTATCAAACAAGTGATATACTACTCTTGACACGACATTATAAACTCTCTTGAACTTCTTGGTCAACGCCGACGTCCAAACCACAGGTGGTCTAGATCTGATCTCAAACTAGGTATTTTCTAATCTGGCTAACCACTTGTATAAATCCTTATCAATTCCTCCAAAGAAAATCTCATGTATTTCAGTAAAGATATACCTTCCCAAACAATCCTCTGTACTTATATTAGGGTTTTTTTTCTTAGCCTCAACAAAGTCCTTCTCTTGTTCTTCTATCTACTTCTGAATCTTTGTCTTTGATGGAAACCACCTTGACATTCCCTCAAGAATATCCCGGTCCCGACAACAGAACCATTTGTTGGCACAGGGGAAAACCCAAGATTCAAATATGACAGCGCACCAATAAGCCCTAACTATTGGCCCTTTTGGAAACACTTGCAGAGAAGATGCAGTCTCACCCGAAGTAGCAATAGGGGGGTTGCAGGACACAAGTGTCTACACCAAGAGGAAATGCAAGTGGATTCGATAGAACAACACACAAAGATCTAGTTATTCCTTTACCAACTTAAATCTACTTCACACAACTATATCTCAGATATAACACAAAAATGCAATAACATAATAACAGAAGGCAAAGAACACAACATCAATCACACATAACAACAATATATACGTGGTTCACCCTCTCCCTAGGGATACGTCCACAAAACTGTGTTTCTTGATATATTATATGAAAACATAAAGTTCTATCTGTGCACTTAGCTTGTAGATCTCTCTCTCTCTTTCCCTTCTTATCTCCTTGATGCAGGAACATCATCCACCTCAGCAAATGTGCCAGCACACCATCATGCAGACACACAATGGAGAAAGGGAGAGGCACTGACCCTCCCATTTTTGAATTTGAAAAAATCCTATACGATTTTTTTTGTTGTAATATTATAAATTTCGGGCCATGCCTTTGTATAGGTAGTGGTTGGATTTCATTTAAATGGTTTCTTGTAGTAGGTCGGGATCGTATTTAGGTATGGGTAAACATTTATGAAAATTCAATGTAATAGATGAGGTTAGGTGAGAGAGGATGAGCTCACAGATCCCCTCTTTTGTAAGGCGATCTTGTATCGGATTTCATATAGAGGAGAATGATAGAGAGGTCTAGGTAGAGAGGCCTTAGGAGGTAGAATAGTTCTGAGAGAGAGAGCTTGAGAGAACTGGGACTTTGTTACAATCTAGTTTTTGTAAATCATCTGTATAGACGCATAGAGATAATAGAAAAGAAGTTTTTCCTGCATATTGTTGTTCATGTGTTTATGTATTTCATGAATGAATACTGTAGATGTATGATAAGTTTCATTTACAGTAGGAAGATAGATTTATTTTATCTTCATCGAGTTCTGTTATATTATTCTTGGTTCATTAGGCTATGCAAGGAGTGCACAACATAACGTGGGAAGTTCTGTAGCCAGCGCAAGGAGTGCACATCCAAATCTCTTTGTTGAATTCGGAGGAGAACGTGCCAGGAGGGCACACCATGATAGTTTCCAGACTCAAAAGGGGTTTCAAGGTTGTTGAACACCTTGGAGGTAAGACTATGTAGAGAAGGAACAAGGAGACAAAACTACTGGAGGTTCTATAGAGATTTGCTAGGTGGGCATCGAGAAAGTGTAAAGAGTGCACAAGAATAACTCTATTTATCGAGTTCAGAGAGGAGAGAAGTGTCTAGGAGAAGACACTCACAAAGTTATTGAATACTCTTTCGGCTCAGCAAGGAGTGCTTGAGCATAAGTTTCCAAGAGGGTACTCATATATTTTCGATGAGGGAAAGGGATAGGGACCTTTGAGGTCCGAGCAGTTGAAGCTCAAGGAGGAAGAAGAGTTGTCGAATACTTTGGAGGAAGACCTGTGCAAGGAGTGCACCAGGACAATACTCAGACGAAGTGTTGTAAGACTGCCATCAAGAGGCTATTCAGAGAACAAGGAGTCCAAGTATAGGTGAACTTGTTTCGAGTTCGTAAGCTCAAGAGGAATAGTGCCATTGTGTAGAAAATCTCTACAAGGAGTGGAGAAGGCTGAGAGCAGTTCAATTAAGTGGAATAAGAGACAAACACAGAGAGTGTGGAAGAGACAGACTTATTTTAGGTATGGAAGCTTAGAAGAGATAACACTACAATGGCCTAAGCGAGACCCAAAGGAGTTGGGTTCGTGAGAGAAGTTTAAAGGTCGAGACCTTTACATGCGGACTAAGTCTTCCAAGGCAGGAGAATTCTAAAACTCAGGAGGAGGAGTGGCCACAACCATCATATTGGTGGTGAGGAGGAATTCAGACCATCAGATTTGAGTCTAGTAAGCAGAGGAGGCACATAAGGAAAGAACGGATCCCATCCGTTGGATTCAAGTGCGAAGGACTAACAACCGTTGGATCCGGAAGAAGGTGCATGAGCCTTAACACTATGTACACATAGGAGAGTGTACTTGTCAAAGTACCAAAGTTCTGAAATGATAGTCCATCGTCAGGGGGGACAGGTGGCAATAGATCCAGGGTGTTCGGGAAATCAGACATCGGGAGATTTGCAAGGAGGAGAGGAACAAACTCACGAAACGTGAAATCACAAAATCATTCTAGACGTTAGATATGGAGTGACAGGTGGCGAAGATACACACACATCAGAGGATCAAAAACCAGGAGAAAGAAGGTGAAAACAAGAGAAAATACCTGGGGATCTGAGAGCCAATTGATCCTAGCCGTCCATTGAGAGGGACATGTGGCGAGAGATCATCATTTCGCTGACTCTTTACTGGAGAAGGTCAAAGGGAAGAGTTTTAATAACTCGCGAGGCCCAAAATAGCAATTTTATCTAAACCATAGGATCATAAGAGATAGTGACCGTTGATCTGGGCAAGTGGATTTCAGAAGTTTGGGGATCAGGATTTTGAAGGACAAGCGTTGGGTTGAGTTCCAACTTCACGAAGTGAGAAATCCCGATGCACTCAAAGGGTTAGCCTCAGGTCACAGGAAGGGGACATATGAATAGGAGATTAAGGGAGGAACTAGCAGAGAGCTAGGTGCTTAACCTGAAGATTGAGATTTCAGGGAATGGAGAGTCAGATTTGGTTCACGTAGAATATCTCGATACACAAAAATGTGATACGATCGTTACTGTCGATCGAGGGGATAGCGCAAGACTGTATATCTAGTTTGGGATAGAAATCGTCAATTGGGGATTCAGGAATAGATGTTAGGACTGACTCACATACAGAATTCCTGAAGTCCCGAAATGTGAAGTGCCTTTTGATAAGGCATGCGATCACAACCCTTGGTCGTATGGGGAAGATTGTGCCTGGTGATTTTTTGTGCCGGTGCAGTTTCATTTGGACCTGTGGATCAAAGAGAAGGATTCCAATAGGGAATCGAAGAGCCAAAATGGATTGAGAATAGGAAAGATCTAGAGATTGAGAGGTCGCAGAACCCCGAAGGGGAGGGGGGCTACATCAGGTGGTATCAGAGGCACTTCCTATCTATAGACTACTGGCAGAGGGAGGCAGAGTAAGTAAGGAGATAGTCTGATACCATCAGGTGGTATCAGAGCTCATATTGCTTAATTTTTGTAGAATATAGTAGATAAGGAAAATACTCTGATACACACCATCAGGTGGTATCAGAGAAACTTTCTATTTGTATACTGCAGGCAGAGGGAGGCAGTGTAATTAAGGAGATAGTCTGACACCATCAGGTGGTATTAGATCTTAGATTGTTTAATTTCTATAGCGAAGAGAAGATAAAGTATATACTTTGATACACACCATCAGGTGTTATCAGAGCTGATATTTTTCGTTTGTATATTTCAGGTGAAAGGAGAAAGAGGTGAAGGCTGAATTTTGTTTGTAGACAACAGACAAGAAGGAGAGATAGTGAAAGGATATGACATGATAACATTAGGTGGTATCATAAACAAGTGTTTGACTATAGAAAACAAGTGTTTGACTATAGAAAAAAAGTGAAAGGAAGATAGGGTACTGATTCCCCATGAGAAGGTTGTTGCATGGACACAACAACATAATTTTAAACAACCAGGTGAGCTGTAAAAGAATATGGAGATGCTCACAGATGTAGAGTGATCCATAGGTTTTCTAGAAGAGAAGACAGAAGGTATAAGTGGCTACTGAAGGCCATGGATGTGGTCGAAGAGAAGGCTACCAACAGAAGAACAATCCAAATATGGATCTGGAGCTCAGCGAGGTAAGAGTAAGAATGGAGAAGCTTGCATTTAAAATGAAACAGAATGCAAAGATGCATTGGGTGTATGAATGGTCCATGAAGAAGAAGGTGGAATATCCAGTAAAGGAATTGTTGGCTAGAGAAAAATGAAGGCTGATAAGAAGGTGGCTGAGGCATATTGAAAACCTCGGTGACACAAAGGAGGAACTGATTCACATCTATGAACCAGAGACTGGGAAAAATCACAGTGACGAGGAGGAGAAGATATTAGATGAAGATCTCATAAACTACTAGGTGGGTGGAAATGGACTTTCAAGTTTCCAGGTGGGCAATGGAAATAGATCAGTGGAAGGTATCGTATACTTCTAGGGGAGAAGTGATGAAGGTTCATATTTCCAAGTGGAAACGAGATGGGATCAATTGATCTCATATATTTCCAGGTGGGCAGGAAGAAAGAAATGAAATTGTCTGAAAGTCTCAGGAGCTCAAGAGTGATTTCATGTCAACAAGGAGTGCTGATAGATGGAGATTCATGTGGATTTTCATACCACATGAATGGATATTATGACAAGTTAAAAAATTTCACCATGTAGGAGAAAGATCATAGGTACATTCTGATTATTGGAGGGATAAAGATATTCCTACCAAACAACTAGGTAGAGGCCAATGTACATGATGAAAGTGCAACAATAGAAGAAAGATAACCATCATAAACTATCAAAGAGGAAGAAATGGAGCAGATAATGATGTCTACCCCAATAGAAGGAGAGGAGAATTTAGAAGAATGGCTCAAATGTTTCAGCCATGAAGTTGAAACATAGATGACTGCAGCACTGGAGCCTGCAACAGAGGAGGAAGCAAAAAACATAGACCTTGCTGATTTGTATGAAGAATTGGAAGCCCTAGAAAGGAGGGTGATAGTGCAAAGCTTGCACATCCAACAAGCTAAGTTGGATATAGATGGAGGAGCATACCATCCAAAGGAACGGTTGGAGGGAGTTGGACTTGAACCAACACCAGAGGAGATGACAAAAGCCAATATGTCAGAGGAGGAAGACAAGAAAAAAATAAATAGTGAGACCGCAGAACTAAAGTTTGCAATAGAATGGAAAGCTAGTGACACAGGAGAAGAAAATGACATGAGGAATCACGATGATCTACTCACTGATAAGTAAGAGTTTCAACCAAGAAGAATGCATAAGAAGAGCCAACCACTGGATCAGCTGGACAGAGTGATAGAGGAGATCAAGAAGCTGATGTTGAGGTCAACAGAAGTAGTCAACAAAGGGAAGATGAACAATGGAGAACCTTCCATTGCAACAGGGAAGAAGAAGAAGAAGATGCAGAAGTAGCCGCAGCAACAACAACAACATAGCTGGAGAGGAGCAATAGGACAACTCCAGAAGACAATTTGGGATCCAGGTGGATTTCAACACTGGAGAAGAGGAGCTCATGAGAAGGAGCTCAAGTTTTTCCTAGCAGGGGAGTATGATGCAGGAGAATCATCCACCTCAGCAAATGTGCTAGCACGCTAGCACATAAACACACAATGGAGAAAGGTGTTATCCATGATTTTGGTATTCATGATGATGTATTAATGATGGTGTACTCAAGCTCTTCATTAGAACTTTCTCCAGAGAAAAGTTACCTTTATCTCTTTCCAGAAATCACAGTTTTGAGGAAGTTTCGCAGGCTACCAATACATTTTCCTGCGAGAATGCATGATTCTCGCAGGCTACTTTAAGCCAGGGTGCGAGAAGTTCGTACTGTGTCTAACTACTAGGGTGCGAACACTTTCTAAAGAAGGTAAAAGATGAATTCTCGAACCTTATAGAAGGATGAGATGGCATTCGAATGGTTATCTAAGTACTGGCTTTCCTGATATTTTTGGATCATTCCTATACAAGTAACTAATTCATTCTCTCTTATATATTGAGGGGATTCTCATGGAAAAGGTTAGAAGCAAATAAGGTTAAGAATATATTGGAGAATTAGTGAAACATTGTGTGAAGGACTGATGCTACAGCAGCTAGAGGACTCCAACAAGTTCATCAAAGGTGGTTGATCTTCTTCATACAAGTGAGCAAGTGTGTGTGTCAGAGCCAAGGGTCATCGAAAGGAGGTTTGCAACATCAAGGCTCAGGTTGTATTCTTTTCTTTCAATCAATATAATACATTAATATGTCTCTTTCCCATAAATATATGCTTTCTTTATTGTATAACTCCTTGATCATATACATAGATTAGCTATTGAATATATTAAGTTGCTTTCACTTCGATTGGTTTGAGTTGTCCTGGTCTGGACTTCGCAAGAGCATTGGAGTGAAATTGGAACAACAAAGACCCAAGGAAGCGATCATACGGTATGTTCATGATTCTTGTCTCCTAGTTCATTCAATAGTCTAAATCTAGGGAAAGAGTATTATTCTGTCTTGTTTTGTTCTAGATCCAGGTGGATCTAGGGAGATCGGTTTGTGTTCGCACTTATGGATTAATCATAAAACAAAATTGGCGACCATACTGGGGACACATCCCATTTTCTTGGTAGATTTTTGTGTTTTTCTTTGGCCATTTTCGCTGGTTTCATTTTTCTCCTGTCCTATCAGTCTCTGAGTCTTCAGGATACCCTGATAGACCTTCTGAGTCCAGTATCCTTTTTGAATTTTATCTCCTTTTTCAAATTTTTTGACATGTTCAGGAATTCTCACACTGCACTCCATTGTAGCCTACGAGAACTGGTCAAGTTCGCACCCTGCTCATAGGGTTCAGTGCGAGGTTCTCGCACCTTGCTAAAAGGTTGCCTACGAGAATCATAGATTCTCGCACTGTGTTATATAGCTTGCCTGTGAACAGTCTTTTTCAAAAATTTGGAATTTGAGTTTTTGTCTTTCTAACTGCCCAGATCAGTTGAAATACATATTATGGGTTTCTTGGACCTCTGATTGATATATTTATTGCTTTAGTTTGCATGCTTGAACAGTTTTAGGGTTTTAAGACTTTTCTTGTCATTTGTGATTTGACTTTCATTTCTCGACTCTTCTGGCAAAACCATTCTCTCTGAATTCAAATTCTGAATGTGTTTGATTTGTTTGGATCCAATGATTGGTTGAAAGTTAAGTTTGAATGGTTTTCTTATTTTCTTATGAGTTTGAAAGAACATTTTCATTTTCATTGAGAAGACTCATTGGTTTGCTCTTTGTTTTTGCTTTCTTTGAAAGAGTTGATTGGGTTGTTATTGCTTGGTTCTTTATGATTTGATTTTCTGCTCTCTCATTGGTATAGTGAGAGTTCTTTTTGGAAAGTGAACAATTAGCTTTTCTTTCAAAAATTTGTTTTTTGTCTTTTAGAAAACATTGAAAAATCAAATTTTGAGTTTGTTGAAGTATTGAAAAAGACACATAGAGCATTTTCATTTGATTAATGATTGTTTGCATAGACATTTGAAAGGAAATTGTGCATTATAGTTGGTTGATTTGGAAAAACTTTCTCTCTCTCCCATACATAGGATTCATTGAACGGAAAGTGTTATTTTTCATTTTCATTCTTGCATTGTTTGGGTCAGAGTCATACACACATGAGTTTCATTTCCGTTACCTTTGACTAAACAACAGCTTTTAAAAACATTGCGTAATCTTAAAATTTGTCTAGTAAACTCTTTTCTAGGGCTCTTTTACACCAACATTTAGCTAGGCTAGTGCTTTGGAGTAGGAAGAGAGTTACACTCTCCAAAAGCTCAAAACACACAATAGCATCTTGAGTTAGGGAGTGTTAAATTTCATTTGCAACATATTGTCCTGGGAAGCCCTTCTAACACAAGGGTCAAGCACTAGGTCGCATTGGTGTTGGCAAAGTTACTCACCCTGCTTTGTTGACATTGGTGTAGATATTGTATGTATTACGGGGGTCACTCAGAGGTATACCCACAATGATGAGTGGAAGCCTTTTGAGTTGATTTCAGGCTAGATACCCTATCCTTGTGTGTGGATCGGACTGACGACTATTTCCCCAGGTTTTACTGTTGTTTGTGGTGACCTTAGTGGCCTATCTCTCTAGGTTCTTACCCAAGGTGATTGTGGAGGGGAAAGCCTTCATGATACCTGGAATTGACGTTGATCAAAATCACATGGGCTCCTTGGAGGGTATACCCACGATTATGTGTGGGAGCTTGCACCAGGGTGTAAGTCCATTAAGTAGGTCGTCAATGTAACTTTTCGATCCTATCCCTGCCCCTTCTTGTCTCATTGTTGCGACGTTGGATTTCATCACCAACTAGTGGCTTCGATATTAGAAGGTCTTGTTTGTCTGGTGATTGCTTCCTAGATTTTGTTTACTAGTGTGTGTTGTTTGTTTATCGAAGTTTACCATAAGAATTTCTTCGCGGAGCTTGTCACTCATTTACAATTGGTCCCCCACGGCGTTCACGTAGAATTCAAGGTTTATCTCCAGAACATCTGGACGATTCTCAACCCTCGCCTACCGGTACACCTAAGGGTTCTCCCCATCAGACTGAAGTCCCAGTGGTTACTCCACCACACGGGGAAACAAGTGATGTTCCAGTTGTCACTACACCACAGGTAGAATGAACTGATTCTCTCCAGCCTTTTCAAATTACAAATACTAGAGAGGACTATTGCATTCTCCGTGGTGAACGACCTTTTGTGCGATTAAATTCTTCTGATGAAGCCGTTGTTACATCTTCTGAATCAACCGTTGGGTTTTCTCCCGGTGTAGTAGGCCAAGATCCTTTTTGTTCAGGTGACTTCCGACGAGTCCTTTTTGGTATTGAGTCACCTACAGTCTACGAAATTAACCCTATGGTGTTTTTTGAGACTGAAACTACACCAGTGACTACCACTTATCACTTTGTTCTCCCTCCTGAGATGGCTCATCTCGCGAATACTATGAGTGTCCAAACCGGAATTACTGCATCTACTCTTGCTCCTATCAATACCCAGTGAATGCCTGATGTCAACCCAACATTACCACCCAATTATCATGCGTTGAATGCTTTGTTGAATGCTTCCAATCCAACACCTCTGCAAACCCCTGCCAGTTCTCTAGGTCCTGGGCACCCTATTCCCGGTTTCATTCCGACACTCCCTCAATTTCCTTCTGGCAATCCTAATCCCAGTGGAACTATACCGTCCGTTGCACCAAACTTGCATATTCCCATTGGTGGACAAGGTGGTACGATTCCATTTCCTCTTACGGGACATAATCCAATTGCTACACAATTTCCGGTTGGAACGCAATCTATAGTAGGAGGACCATCCTCACCTTTTGGACAAAATATACCTCCTGAATTGGCCTAGTATTGGAATCAGATTCTACAAAACTTTCCTCACAATGATGGGGGGCAACAAACTGTCCCTACTATGGGCCAACCCTATCCAGGTGTACCTAATCCTATTTGGGGTCAAAGTCACAATACTCAACCTCAGGTCCCTACTCAAACTCAAGGATACCACCCTTGGAATTACTATACTCTCCAACCGACACCGAATCAGCCAGGGTCTTCCCAATATGGGCAGACTGCATATAGTCCTACTGGTTTTCCAACAGGGCTTCCACCCCAAAGTCACCAGTACCCACAGGTGAATAGACAGTTACCTTTTCTTGCTACTTTGGATTTGCCGAATTTGTCTAGGATTCTAAATGATCCTATTCGTCACTCTCCCCAATGGCCTGTTATTCCCGCCAAGCTTCCATCGGACATTCTGAAATTCGATGGCAAAGTGGGAGAGGACCCAAACAATCACGTTATGAATTTTAATCTGTGGTGTTCATCCAACTCGTTGATGGATGACTCTATTCGCCTACGTCTTTTTCAATGAACTCTTACTAGTTCTACTGCGAAGTGGTATATTGAATTGCCGCGAGGTTTCTTCTTTGATTTTAACACCCTAGATATGGATTTTCTTACACATTATTAGTTACCGATCTGTTATGATACTGGGACTGAGATTTTGAATTCTTTCAAACAAAATAAAGGCACTCACATCTCGGATCATATACATGAGTGGAGACAGAGATGCCGTCTCATTAAACTTGAACTCCTTGATCAGTTACTGGCCAAATGGTTCACGAAATCCTTTGTGAACAAAATTAGCAAAGACATTGCCATGGGTGGTGTTGTTACGAAGGAGCAGGCTATAAGTCGTGCTCAATATATTGATCTCATTTATTCACAAACGGGAACACTTTATGATTTGTTACCTGAATTACCTCATCTTGGTGCTTCCAGCACTTCAACTGCACCAGCTGCCTCACATGCAGCTGATGGTGTGATTGGTACTGCTCATGCCCACTCACATTCTGTTTCAAGTACAACCCCTAAATCTACATCTTCTAATGTTCAAAATGCTCTGTCTCCTGCTCCTCCCGCCGGTAAAACCTCTGAGGTGAACGTTGTTCAATCTACCTCGACCGGTAAAAATAAATCTAAAAAGGGGAGAGGCAAGAATAAGGAGAGAAAAAATAATAATCCCATAGAGCAAACTAAAACTCCTCCTGTTGAAGATCGGGATGAACGCAAACCACGATACCCTTGCCTTATCTATGGTGACAATCACTACACGAAGGATTGTCCTCGACGTGCCAAAGTTACTAAGTTCCTTCAAGGGATGCCAAAACCATCTACGCCGATAGTCTTGTCCCAACCCTTCTCGTCTCAACAACAGGCTCAGTTGGTCATCCATGACCAACCATCTACTTCTACGACATCATATGTTTTGATGTGCACTGGTGATTCTAAGAAGAACGACCTTGCAATCGCAACTAGAGCCAAAGATTATTCTCCATCTAAGGAGAAGGTTGACGATTTACCTCCTGCTTTGCTACAACCCTCTCCACTGACACCACCTACCAACGGTCCTCTTCATCTCGAACGACTGAGCCCTGATATAGTCTTACGACCCCCTAAGGGTGTTTTTCGCAAGTCGGCTTTCAATCCTCATGCTCGTGTGGCCCAGAACTACAACATTGTGGAAGATCTGGCCCAAACACCTTTAGCGATGTCTGCCCTTGAAGTCCTTCAGTCTTGTCCTACACAATGGAAGGCTCTGTTGAAAGCTATAGGTGTAATTGATCCCATAGATACAAATTTAATAGTCTTTGACTTGGAAGATCATATTCCAAGGTTACCCCCTTAGCTTGTGTTTCAAATTCAAGTTGTTGTCTCTGACAAGAACATTTGCCAAACTATTATAGATGAGGGTGCCTCTACGTGTGTAATGTCTCTTGCTTGTTGGAAAGCCATTGGCTCTCCTCCTTTAAATCAATCAAAAAATACTTTGAAAGCCTTTAATGGATCTGGTTTTAAGCCTTACGGTGTTCTTCCATCGTTGCCGGTTACTCTTGAAGGTATGATAGTTCAAGTTGAAGTGGAAGTCTTTGATGCTCCCCTTGATTATAATCTTCTGCTTGGTCGTAGTTGGATTGATTCCATGCACGCTATTGTGTCAACACTTTTCTATGTAGCACGTTTTCCTCATCAAGGAAAGGTTGTTATGGTTGACCAACTTGCCTTCTTTAATTCCGATAATCATACTGGCAACGTGTCGTTTATAGCTAAAACCCCGTCGGGTTACGAGAATGTCGGTGTCGGCATTTTAAAATACTCTTCATTGATGGGTACCTTCCCCATTCCACCACCTGATGTTCCATGCCCGTCAGTTGATTCTATTAATATGATCTCCGCCGTATCTCATGAACTTCCTATGTCTTCCGACCCTTGGATAGTCCTTGACCTTGGAGATCACACTCGTTTCGGCAACGTCATGCTGTTAAGTCTGGTTGAGTCTGCTTATCACGCCATTCAATCGTCAACACCTTCTACACCCTCTCTCGACGAGTTGTCTCTAGATGATTTTCGTGTCATCTTTCCCACTGACGAGATGATCACGTCCGTCATGGCGGACACCCCTTGGGATGATGGGCATCATCATTCCATACTCTTTTTGGAACAACACACTCTCGAGAACTACAAATGGATTTTGATTCCGTCGACCATTGTTGTCATATCCATTGTTCCCGGATCTTCACAATATGTGTTTGCCGAAGGGAACCTCAGTAATATATCTCCCACGATTCCCATTGATATATCCGTTAAACCTGGGATAGTTGAAAATGTTCATATTGGAGCTTTGTGTTCTCCCAATGAAATTGTCACTTATACCTCTCTGTTCAAAGAATTTCATGATATTTTCACCTGGAGTTATGAAGAAATGCCAGGTATCGACCCTGCTATTTTTGTACATGAGATAAATACATACCCCAGAGCTAAACCTGTCCGGCAGTGCCTACGTCCAGTACACCCACGTAAAGCGGCGACTATCAAGCTTGAGGTTGAAAAACTTCTCAAAGCTGGATTTATTTATCCCGTGGCTCTGACAGAATGGGTTTCCAACCCTGTACCGATTGATAAGAAAGGAGGTAGTATTCATGTATGTGTTGATTATAGGGACATTAACACAGCCTGTCCAAAAGAAAACTTTCCAACCCCTTTTGTCGACCAGATTGTCGATGATTGTGCCGACAGTGAAATCGTCTCTCTCATGGATGGTTTCTCTGACTATAATCAAATTAACATCACTCCCGAGGACCAACATACAAATGCTTTTATATTTCCTTGGGGTACTTTTACCTATAGTAAACTTCCCTTTGGTCTTAAGAACGTTGGCGCAACGTTTCAACGTGCTATGTATTATGATTTTCATGATATAAGTCATATTGTTCAACCTTATTTGGATGATTTACCAGCTCATTCTTTGCAGTGAGTCGATCACCCCACTCATCTCCGAGCTATTTTCATTTGTTGTCAGTTCTATTGCATCCATTTAAATCCTCACAAATGTGTTTTTTGCGTAGAATCTGGACGTCTTCTAGGTTTCATCGTTTCACGTCAAGGGATCTAGGTGGATCCAATTAAGGTTGAGGCGATTCTTAATCTCCCTCCTCCTTCCACACTGCGCTAGTTAAAAAGTTTGCAGGGGAAAGCAAACTTTCTTCGTCGTTTCATTCCTAATTATGCCGAGACTACTCGTGGTTTTACATGGCTACTCAAGAAATATTCTGAGTTTGTTTGGGACACCGTTGCTAACAATGCTTTTGAGGCTTTGAAGTTGTCTCTTACACGAGCTCCGCTTCTCTTTCCTCCTGACTATAGTCGTGATTATTTTCTTTATATTGTAGCCTCTGAGTATACCATCGACATGGTTCTCGTCCAAGAGGATGATGCGCACGATGAACATGTTTTTTATTACTTGAGTCGAAGTCTATCATCAACTGAAATCAAGTATCAACATGTTGAAAAACTGGCTTTGACTGTCGTTCAAGCTGTTCAACGGTTTCGACATTATATTCTCTCAAGGAAAACTACAGTGATTTCGCATTGCAACCCTATGCAACATATTTTGACACGTCAATTGCTAGGGGGAAAGTACTCCAAGTGGATTTTCATACTCCAGGAGTTTGACTTGGTATTCGATCGTGCCACGTCTAAGAAATCCTTAGTTTTCATTGAGTTGATATGTGATTTTCCTCACTCTGCCACGAAAAATGTAGCAGTATATTCATTACCCAATGAATCTCTTTTCCTTATAAGCACTGACGATCTTCGGTATGGAGATATTATTATATATCTCCAAACCCAGACTTTTAGGCCTGCTTTGTCTAGCAATGAACGACGTCGTATCCGCTATCAAGCACGTCACTACATTATCCTCGGGGATACTCTTTATCGTTGGGGAATTGACTCTGTTTTTCGACATTGTCTGAATTTTGACGAAGCCGAGAAAGCTCTGAATGACTTCCATTCCGGAGCATGTGGTGGTCATATGTCTGGGTATGCTACTACCCAAAAGATCTTACGTGCAGGGTATTTTTGGCCTTCCTTCTTCCATGACTGCATTACTGCTGTTCAGAAGTGCCATGCCTGCCAGACCTACAATCAGAAAATTTGGTCACATCCTGCTCCTCTTCATCCTGTGGTCTCAGTTGGTCCTTTTGCAAAATGGGGCATTGATTTCATGACATGTCACCCTCACTCGGTCGGGGGGCATGGTTACATCATCGTAGCTATTGATTACTTTACAAAATGGGCCGAGGCGATGCCAACATTCGATAACACTGGAAAGACTGCAACGTTTTTTCTTTTTAACCATGTCATAGCTCATTTTGGTGTTCCTCAAGCTATCGCCACTGATCACGATAGTCATTTTAGGAATTTTATGATGTCTGAACTTACAGAAAAGTTGGGTCTTCATCATGAGAACTCAACACCCTATTATCCGCAAGCTAATGGCCAAGTCGAAGCGATCAACAAAGTTCTTATAACTATGCTTCGACGGATGATAGGAATTCATAAAACAAGTTGGCACACAATGTTGTTTTCGACATTGTGGGCATATCAGACATCTGTTAAATCCGCTACGGGGTTTACGCCTTTTCGATTAGTTTATGGTGTGGAAGCCATTCTTCCTATAGAATGTGAGATACCTTCTCTGAAGCTAGTTGTCGAACTCTTACCCAATACTTCTGCTGAAGAGGAACGTCTATTGTATCTGATGCGATTAGACGAAACTCACCGTGACGCCACTCTAGTTATAGAAACCCAGAAGAAACGTGTCAAGGCACAGTATGACAAACATGTCAACCCTCTTGTTTTCTCTAAAGGTGATCTTGTTCTTCTCTATGAACAGGATCAAGATGTCTTAGGAGCTAGGAAATTCGAACCAATGTGGTGAGGTCCTTATATTGTTAGCCGAGTTTTGGAAAAAGGAGCATATGAGCTGGTCAATTACGATGGTATACCTTTGAGTGAACCCAGGAATGGGTTGTACTTGAAGAATTATTATGCATAAGTCATTTGTGCACAAGTACTTGTATTTTATGTATCATACTTTGTGTGTATTACTTTAGTTTGCTTTTGGCGTTATTTAGTCTCTACCCTTATGTGACATTGTGTTTGATTGCCAGATGTCCGAGTCTTCGCTACACTATATTGGTTTCGCTGATGGTGCTAGCTGTAGTACTCAGAACCTAGCCTCCACTGCGTGGGAAATCTATGCCCCAACACACGAGCTTATATCTTTACGAGGTGTGTGTCTTGGTCATGCAACTAATAATATCGCAGAGTATAGCATCGTTATTGAGTTATTGGTTGATGCTATCTCACTCGGAATTCATCATTTGGTTGTGCGACTTGATTCGCAGCTTGTAGTACTACAACTAAGTAATATCTACTCTATTCGAAGTCCTACTTTGTTACGGGTGTATTTGCGAATTTGTCTCTTGGAACGATATTTTGATCACATTGAATATCAGCATATTCCTAGATGTCTTAATACATTAACAGATGCATTGGCTAAATTATGTATTGGATAGACATTTGAACCATTTATAAATCAAACACATTAAAATTCACACAATATAAAGTAAACCGGTAGATGCCATCTGTATATATAACGATCAAAAGAGTTTGTTTTTTACAAAAAGTTTGTCCGAAGACCAAAATATCAAAAATGGAAGCTTATAGCTTCTACAAAGTGACGTCATGGATGACGTTCATGGTAACACAAAACTGCCCTAGCAACCCTATGGAGCAGTCGACCCATAGGTGTTGAAACTCCTACAGTGTGACGCTGATCACATCATGGAATCTCTTCCAGAGTCATATCTGGAATGTTTGTTGTCAGACCCTCTAAATTCTGCTCCACAACCTGATAATATTCGACATACTATGGTACTGCTACTGCTACCTCTCCTCATCGCTGGATAGGAGAGGTTCCAGGAGGTCTATACGGTCCAACATCTGTGTTATCAACAAACATTTTGTGTTATTCTTCGGATAAATACATAAAACAAAAACATTTAAATATGATTAAAATTCAAAAACATTTAAATATGATAATAAAAATTCAAAAACATTTAAAAAGAGAAAATGTGTGTACTTCTTACCGAGGTCTCCCCACTGAGCGTCCTCAGGTAGTGCTAGATCTGGATCTCCTCGAAAATCCAACCGACATATGCGTAGTCATCGACCATCAGCATCTGGTTTTGCAGCCAGTCAAAGAAAATATTGTCATATTTGACGATTGGTCCTGCCACGTGCCGGGCCATGAGTCGACACCATCACAACATCCATGGATCCCTAGGACCCGAAAAGTCCCACTCAACCTGTAGTCTAAATACAGGGACCTTCTCAAGGAAGAAGGACACTAGTAAAGATCCATATCCAAATTGTTTCAATTCACCTCGCCTGCACTTAGTTAGTTGTCTTTTGATACTGTGCAACACTGCATCAGCCCAGTTAAAGACTCGGGGCTCAGTACACTCGATGGCGTACTGGAAGTAGCTCTGTAATTCCATATGCAGAGCAGAACTCCCGGCCATCCGAGTGATAGTAAAGAGAATAGTGCGGAGGGTCAAGTCTTGTACCCCTTAGATAACAACGTTTCCCTTTTTCCTCTCAGCCTCTGGTACACAGTATTGATTGCAGTATTCACTCATCTTGAGGCCACCACCTCTACTACTGGTCAGACTGACATGATACCCATGCCTGGACAACCCAGTCAAAAATTATATGTCCTCGATGTCTATGGACAAAGTATGAGCTCCTACATTGAAAACCTGTTGATCGGGGTCCTACATATGGACTAGATGCTCCAGTAGTCTGACCTGGGCCCTCATACCAGGGATGCGGAAGTATTTTAAGAGCCCACAATATCTCAATGCAAATATGGTGGGAGGATGATTCTCGGCATTCGCATTATCCTCCTCATGTTCTCGTTCTCGCCACTCGAGCACCATATTTGTGGCTATTTACCTGAACAAGGAACATAAAAGGAGGATTAGTGATTTGGTTCATAATCTAAAACTTTTTCATTGGCTAAATATTTAAAAAAAAATTGAGTTCTGTGTTGCTCGCAGGTGCCTTATTATACACAGTGCGAACACCTTGCAAGTGGCTCAAGGCTCACCTGCAAGAACACATCGTTCTCGTAGGTCCCGTATGGGCTGCCTGCGAGAATGCCTATGCGCATATAGGGTTAAAAAATGAACTTGAAAATGCAAAAATAACCAATGAAATCAAAATTTTAAACCATGGAAATGTCAAGCATGAAGATCTTACCGTAATGTTGTATACGTCTCGTCAAATGATCTCTTGTAGCTCTCAAAAATCAACGCCAAATTCAGAGGATAAAAAGGGGGTTTTGGAACTCAATAGTGAAAATGTGAAATGATATGGTAAAAATGTGTATTTACTCATTTAATTTACTTTTTACTATGTCATTTTTGGGTTTTTATGCTTATTAATTGATTAAACCTAATCACTAATATCAAGATGAGTGTAATGACTTGCAGGTGTGATGACGTTGATAACCAAACGCAAGGGTATGAACATATTTTTCTTTGTTATGGTGTGTTTTTGATTGTTTTTAGGGTTTTTACATAAAACCTCTAGCGTCGTTTTTGTCTGTTCTTACGCTCGTAAATATAGGAGAACGTGATCGAGCATAGTTTTATCACTTTTTCGGGCTCAACAAGGTTATACGAAAAAGGAACCCCCCTGAAGTCCTCTTTAAGCTCTTTTCAGACTCTCTAAACATGAAAAGATCGTCGAGCGACCTTGCTATTTTCATGCTCACTAAAGTATTTGAAGTATGCGTCTGGTGAGCGATAATTTCTCTCTTTTTTGGTCTCATCCAGACTATTTTATGAAAAAGGAACTGAGAGAGTTCTCTTTTAAGTGTTTTTCCAAACTCTATAATCTTGAAAAACCTTCGAGTTTACTATCTTTGGACTCGTTAAACAAACATTGACAGACCCACAATGGGACCGAACCACTCCTTCTTAGGGTTCATTAAAAATACTCCGAGGGACTCGTCCGAAGGATGAGCTTATATCAACAAGCATATGTGATCCTCTTCAAGCTTGTGTAAAAATAAAGAGGTACTTGCCAGAAATGGTGGGGGAAAATTTGGGAAAGGGATATGTTTCATCTTTGTATTGATTGGCAGTAAGTGTTGCTCTTGAACATGACACCCCCTATTCATCATTTGAAGCTGGTTTGGGAAATCCATTTGTCTCTCTGTCGATTGATTACAAGGTCATTCCATGTGTTGTCTTTGAGTCAATGCTACCAAATCATTGGTCGTGTCATTCATATGTTCAAGAGAAGTCCATTTGAAACCTATATTGAGTTGGCCATCTACAGTTATCCATTCTCTCCGAGTCGGCCTTCCCTGTGTCCAGTCCAATTTGCAAAATGCTCTGTTGCACCTTCAAACTTTGTTACTCATTTCATGTCATTGATGGGGGATACATCAAGGCCCTCTTGTGACAAGTTTTGTTCTGTTGACTTCAGCTCATTATCCGGAATCAAGACTTAGAAATTATTTAGTACCTTGGAGCTTGCATGCCTCAATGGAAAGTTTCCTCGCTTTCGACAGTGGGTTTACATCGTTGACCCCTGATCGAGAGATTCCGTCGAATGTTCGACATCAACTCATTTATTCACACTCGATGGATTGTACTATAGTACCTTGGGAGTCATTGACATCAATGGTGATTTCCCTTGCACTTGTTAACGGTTTTATCAATGACCGGTAATCAAGTGGTTTCTACCATGTTCGACTTCGACACATGTAATCACATGGTTAGATTCGTACTTTGGGCGACGAGATTGAAGACCCTAGATATTATCTTTGTGATCCAGGTTGCGATGGATTATGTATAATTTGCGACACATAGATCCACTATGTATGTTTCGTGGCTATGTCGTCTTGATTTTAAATTTTTCGTATAGATCCACAGTGTATTTCGGTGGCTATGCTATATTTTGACGGCATGGATCCACAGTGTATGATTGGTGGCCATGACCCATGTCTACAATGACGTCAGTTTGTGATCTGAGTATGGGAACGCCTACCTCAGAATTGATATCTATGATACTCTACAGATGCTTGATTGTTCGCAGGTTTCCGAGTAGATGTGCTCTTGGTTCTCGACACACACATGCATCTTACAAAGTCTCTCGACTATCACTGGTTCCAATCTCAGACTTTGGGGGGCATTCTGTTATCCATGATTTTGGTATTCATGATGATGTATTAATGATGGTGTACTCAAGCTCTTCATTAGAACTTTCTCCAGAGAAAAGTTACCTTTATCTCTTTCCAGAAATCACAGTTTTGAGGAAGGTTCGCAGGCTACCAATACATTTTCCTACAAGAATGCATGATTCTCGCAGGCTGCTTTAAGCCAGGGTGCGAGAAGTTCGCACTTTGTCTAACTACTAGGGTGTGAACACTTTCTAAAGAAGGTAAAAAGATGAATTCTCGAACCTTCTAGAAGGGAATCTTCTAGAAGGATGAGATGGCATTCAAATGGTTATCTAAGTATTGGATTTCCTGATATTTTGGGATCATTCCTATCCAAGTAACTAATTCATTCTCTCTTATATATTGAGGGGATTCTCATGGAAAAGGTTAGAAGCAAACAAGGTTAAGAAGATATTGGAGAATTAGTGAAAGATTGTGTGAAGGACTGATGCTACAGCAGCTAGAGGACTCCAACAAGTTCATCAAAGGTGGTTGATCTTCTTCATACAAGTGAGAAAGTGTGTGTGTCAGAGACAAGGGTCATCGAAAGGAGGTTTGCAACATCAAGGCTCAGGTTGTATTCTTTTCTTTCAATCAATATAATACAGTAATATATCTCTTTCCCATAAAGATATGTTTTCTTTATTGTATAACTCCTTGATCATATACATAGATTAGCTATTGAATATATTAAGTTTCTTTCACTTCGATTGGTTTGAGTTGTCCTGGTCTGGACTATGCAAGAGCATTGGAGTGAAATTGGAATAACAAAGACCCAAGGAAGCGATCATACGGTATGTTCATGATTCTTGTCTCCTAGTTCATTCAATAGTCTAAATCTAGGGAAAGAGTATTATTCTATCTTGTTTTGTTCTAGATCTAGGTGGATCTAGGGAGATCGGTTTGTGTCCGGACTTACAGATTAATCCTAAAACAAAAGGGAGAGGCACCGACCCTCCCATTTTTGAATTTGAAATAATCCTTTACAGATTTTTGTGCTGTAAGATTGTAAATGCCAAGCCATACCTTTGTACAGGTAGTGGTTGGATTTCATTTAAAGGGTTTCTTGTAGCAGGCCTATATCGTAATCAGGTTTGGGTAAACATTTATGAAACTTCAATGTAATAGATGAGGTTAGGTGAGAGAGGACGAGCTCACATAGCCCCTCTTTTGTAAGGAGATCTTGTATCAGATTTCAGATAGAGGAGAATGATAGAGAGGTCTGGGTAGAGAGGCCTTAGGAGGTAGAATAGTTCTGAGAGAGATCTTGAGAGAACTGGGACTTTGTTATAGTTTTTTTTTTGTAAATCATCTGTATAGACACACAAAGATAATAGAAAAGCAGTTTTTCCTGCATATATTTGTTCATGTGTTTATGTATTTCATGAATGAATACTATAGATGTATGATAAGTTTTATTTACAGTAGGACTATAATTTATTTTATCTTCATTAAGTTCTTTTATATTATTCTAGGTTCTTTAGACTGTGCAAGGAGTGCACAATAGAACGTGGGAAGTTCTGTAGCTAGCGCAAGGAGTGTGCATCTAAATCTCTTTGTGGAATTCAGAGGAGAACATGCTAGGAGGGCACACCAGGATAGTTTTCAAACTCAAAGGGGGTTTCAAGGTTGTTGAACACCTTGGAGCTAAGACTGTGTAGAGAAGGCACATGGAGACATAAATACTGAAGTTTCTATAGAGCTCTTCCAGGTGGGCATCGAGCAAGTGCAAAGAGTGCAAAAAAAGAACTCTATTTATTGAGTTCAGAGAGGAGAGAAGTGTCCAGGAGAAGAAACTCACAGATTTATTGAATACTCTGTCAGCTCAACAAGGAGTGCTTGAGCGTAAGTTTCGAAGAGGGCACTTATATCCCTTCAAGGAGAAAAATGGATAGGGACCTCTGAGGTCTAAGCAGTTGAATCTCAAGGAGGAAGCAACGTTTCCGAATACTCTAGAGGAATACCTGTGCAAGGAGTGAACCATGCCAACACTCAGGCGAAGTGTTGTAAGACTACCATTAGGAGGTTAGTCAAAGCACAAGGAGTGGACGTAGAGGAAAACTCATTTTGAGTTCATAAGCTCAGGAGGAATAGTGCCATTGTGCAAAAAATCTTTGCAAGGAGTGCAGAAGGTCGAGAGCAGTTCAATTAAGTGGGATGAGAGACAAACGCAAAGAGTGTGAAAGAGACAGACTTATTCTAGGTCTGGAAGCTTAGAAGAGATAATGCTGCAATGGTGTAAGAGAGACGCAAAGAATTCAGGTTCATGAGAGAAGTTCAAAGGCCGAGACCTTTGAACACAGACTAAGTCTTCCAAGGCGGGATAAGTCTAAAAATCAGGAGGAGGAGTGACCACAACCATTAGATTGGTGGTGAGGATGAATCTGGACTGTCATATTTGAGTCTAGTGAGCATAGGAAGCACAAAAGGAAATAATGGATCCCATCTGTTGGATTCGAGTGTGAAGGACCAACAACCATTGGATCCAGAAGAAGGTGCATGAGACTTAATTCCATGTACATGCAAGAGAGTGGACTTGTCAAAGTCCCAAAGTTCTGAAATGATTGGAACCGTCCATCATCAGGGGGGACAGGTGGCAGCAGATCTAGGGTGTTCGGGAAATCAGACATCGAGAGATTTTCAAGGAGGAGAGGAACAAACTAGAGAAACACGGAATCACGAAATCATTCCAAGCGTTAGATATAGTGTGACAGGTGGTAGAGATCCATATACATCAGAGGACCAGACATTGGGAGAATGAAGGTGAAAACAACAGAAAATACTCGAGGAGCTGAGAGCTGATTGAAGCTAGCCGTCCATTGAGAGGGACACATGGCGAGAGATCAACATCTCACTGACTCGCTACTAGATATGGTCAAAGGGAAGAGTTTTAAGAACTCATGAGGCCTGAAATAGCGATTTGATATAATCCATTGGATCACAAGAGATAGTGACCATTGATCTGGGCAAGTGGATTTCAGAAGTTTGGGGATCAGGATTTTGAAGGACAAGCATTGGGTTGAGTTCCAACTTCGCGAAGCATGAAGTCCCGACACGCTCAAAGGGTTAGCCCCAGGTCATAGGAAGGGGTCATATGAACAAGAGATTAAGGGAGGAACTAGCAGAGAGCTAGGTGCTTAACTCGGAGATCGATATTTCGAAGAATAGAGAGTCAGAGTTGGTTCATGTAGAATATCCCCATACGTGAAATCATGATACAATCATAGCCATCGATCAGGGGGATAGTGTAGGATTGTAGATTTGGTCTTGGAGAGAAATCATTAATCGGGGATTTGGGAACATGAGTCAGGAATGACTCACATACAGAAGTCCCGAAGTCCCAAAATGTGAAGCTCCTTTTGATAAGGTGTGCAGTCACAGCCTGTGGTCGTATGGGGAAGATTGCGTTGGGTGCTTGTTTGCGTGGGTGTAGTTTCATTTGGACCTATGGATCAAAGAGCAGGATTCTAGTAGGGAATCAAAGAGCCAAAATGGTTCGAGAATAGGAACGATCCAGAGACCGGGAGGTCGCAAAACCCTGAAGGGGAGGGGGGATGCATCACTCCCCTCCTTGTGCACCCAACTGCAACGTTGATCTTCGCACCCAACTGATGATCTTACAATACAACAATATTCTCACAAAACAATGATTTCTCTCATGCGATCAATAATAATCACTCTCTTAACCCACAATAAAAAACTCAGAACCAACCCATCTATTACCCATGTTTTTGTTCATCTTGATGGTGTATTGATGATGGTGTACTCATGCTCCTAATAAGAACTTTCTCCTGAGAAAAGTGACATTCATCTCTTCCCAGAAAACATATTTTTGAAGAGAGTTCGCAGGCTACTTATATCTTAGGGTGCGAGAATGACCCATTCTCGCAGGCTGCCTTCAGCTAGGGTGGGAAGTTCTCGCACTGTGCTACATAGCTAGGGTGAAAAATTGTTCTCAAGCTTGGGAAAAGATGAAGTCTCTATGGTTTTAGAAGGGAATCTTATAGAGAATGGGTTGGTATTCGAATGGTTATCTTTGTACTGGTTTCCCTGATATTGTGGGATCATTCTTATCCAAGTAACCATCTCATCCTTTCCTATATATTGATGGGATTCTCATGGAAAAGGTTAAGCAAGATTAATTGGAGAATTGGTGAAGGAATTGTGTGAAGGACCTAGCTTGAATAGGAGCTTGGAGACTCTAGCAAGTCTATCAAGAGGAATTGGATCTTCTTCATACACGAATCAAGATAGTGTGTGTGTTGGAACCAAGAGCCACCAGAATGAAGCTTGCGGCATCAAGGCAATCAGGTTGTATCTTCTACTTTCAATTAATATGATACAACAAAATGTCCCTATCCCATAAAGTCATTCTTACTTTATTTTGTAATTCCTTGATCATACACATAAGTTGACGATTGAATATATTTTTCTATCTTCACTTTGGTTGGTTTGTGTTGTCTTGGTCTTGACCTCACGAAAGTGCTAGAGTGAAGCAGGAGCAATAGAGACCCTAGGAAGTGATACAAAGGTATGTCACTTGTCCCTTCCTACTAGCTAATTCAATGGTCATAAATTAGGTAAAGAGTCATGTCTTGTCCTGTTTTGTTCTAGATCCAGGTGGATCTAGGGAGATCTATTAGTGTTCGCACCTACTGATTAGTCCGATAACAAAATTGGCGACTCCGCTGGGGAACAACCTGCTTTCTTTATGGTTTTTTGTGTTTTTCCTTGGCCATTTGATCTTGCCTTACCTTTATCCATTCATATCAATTTCTAAGTCTTCAGGATACCCTGATAGACCCTTTGGGTCCAAAAGCCCCTTCAAATTTTTTGTCTTTTTCCAAAAATTTTCTTAGTTTTAGAAATTCTCGCACTGCACCCCACAGTGGCCTGTGAGAATACTGTGAGTTCTCACTCTGCTTTTAGGTCCAGTGCGAGTTTCTCACACTCTGCTCAAAGCTATCCTACGAGAATGACTCATTCTTGCACTATGTAACAATGTTAGCCTGTGAACCCTCTTTTCAAAATTTTGGCTTTAAGACTTTTGCATGTTCAGCTGCCCAGATCAGTATAGGTGCATGAAAAGAACTTCTTGGACCATTTATTTATGTTTTCTTGTCTTTGGATTTTGTGCATGATCAATCTTAGGAAATCAAAGGCTCTTCCTGTCCATCTTTTCTTGACTTTCATTTCTTGACTTCTCTTGGAAAAGATATACTCTTTGATTTTGGAATCTGAGTGCTTATTTGGTTAAGAACCGATGATCGGTTGAAAGTTGAGATTCTTTTTTTTTATCATTTTATCATTATTTCGAAGATCACTTTTCTCATGCAATTGAAAAGACTAGTTTGGTCTGCTTGTTATTTTTGTTTCCATTGAAAGATTGGTTTGGGTTTTTGTCTATTGTTTGTTCATTAGTTTTTGGTTTTCTTCACTTTCACCATCATGGTGTAGATCCTTTTTGAAAAGTAAAAACATTTTTTTTTTTAAAAGCATTTTCGTTTTCGAAAACATTGAAAATCAATTGTTGAAATTATTGAAAAAGAAACAATAGAGAATTGTTATTATTGCGTGATTTGTTACAATTGCATTTTAAAGGAAATTGTGTATTGTAGTTCAAGATTGATCTAGAAAACTTCTCTTTCCCTCCCGTATATAGGATTCATTGAACAAAAATTGATATATTTCATTCCTATCTATGCATCGTTGGTTCAAAGTCTCATGCAACATCAGTTTCATCTCCATTTCCTTTGAGTAACAACAACCCTTAATAACATTGTGCAATTGTAAAATTTAACTAGTAACTCTTTTCTAGGGCTCTATTACACCAACATTTAGCTAGGCTAGCACTTTGGAATAGGTAGAGAGATACACTCTCCAAAGCACAAAACACACAATAACATCTTGTGTTAAGGAGTGTCAAATTCCATTTACAACATTTTGTCCTGGGAAGCCCTTCTCACACAAGGGTCAAACACGAGGTCACATTGACATTGACAGAGTTACTCACCATGCTTTGTTGATATCGGTGTAGAGATTGCATGTATTACAGGGGTCACTCGAAGGTATACCCACAATGATGAGTGGAAGCCTTTTGAGTTGATTTCAAGCTAGATACCCTGCCCTTGCGTGTGGATCAGACTGTTGACTATCCCCCAAGGATTTATTGTTGTTAGTGGTAACCTTAGAGGCCTACCTTTCTAGGGTCTTACACAAGGTGACTGTGAAGGGGCAAGTCTTCACGGTACCTGGAATTGACGTTGGCCAAACTCACTCGGGCTCCTTGGAGGGTATACCCACAATTATGTGTGGGAGCTTGCACCAGGGTGTAAGTCTGTTAAGCAGGTTGTCAACGTAACTTTTCGACCTTAGCCCTGCCCCTTCTCGTCTCGTTGTTGCAACATTGGATTTCATCACCAACTAGTGGCTTCGAAATTAGAAGGTATTGTTTTCTTGGTGATTTCTTCCTAGATTTTTGTTTACTAGCGTGTGTTGTTTGTTTCTCGAAGTTGACCATAAGAATTTCTTCGCGGAGCTTGTCACTTGTTTACAATTGCTCCCCCATGGCGTTCACGTAGAATGCAAGTTTTATCTTCAAATCATCTGGACGATTCTCAACCCTCGCCTACTAATACACCCGAGGGTTCTCCCCATCAGACTGAAGTCCCAGTGGTTAATCCACCACACGGGGAAACAAGTGACATTCCAGTTGTCACTACACCACCTCCACAGGTAGAACGAACTGACTCTCTAGAAGATTTTCAAATTACCAATAATAGAGAGGACTATCGCATTCGTTGTGGTGAACGACCTGTTGTGCGATTAAATTCTTCTGATGAAGTCGTTGTTACATCTTCTGAATCAACTGTTGGGCCTTCTCCCGGTGTAGTAGGCCAAGATCCTTTTTGGTCGGGTGATTTCCGACGAGTCCTTTTCGGTACTGAGTCACCCCCTGTCTACGAAATCAACCCTCCCGTGTCTTCTGAGACAAAAACTACACCAGAGACTACTACTTATCACTTTATTCTTCCTCCCAAGATGGCCCATCTCGCGAATACTACGAGTGTCCAAACTGAAATTACTGCAGCTACTCTTGCTCCTATCAATACCCAGCGAATACCTGATGTCATATCGACGTTACCACTTGGTTACCATGCATTGAATGCTTTGTTGAATGCTTCCAATCCAAAACCTCTGCAAACCCCAGCCGGTTCTCCAGGTGGTCCTCCTTTTCCTGGGCATCCTATTCCTGGTTTTATTTCGACACTCCCTCAGTTTCCTTCTGGTAATCCTAATCCTAGTGGCATGATCCTGACTATTGAACCAAACTTAAAGATTCATGTTGGTGGACAGGGTGGTACGGTTCCTTTTCCTTTTCCCAAACACAACACCGTTACTACGCAACCTACGATTGGCACACAACTTCTAGGTGGAACTATACCTACGATAGGGGGACCAACCTCACCTTTTGGAAAAAATACACCCCCTGAATTGGCCCAGTATTGGAATCAGATTCTACAAAACTTTCCTCAAAATGCTGGGGGGTAGAAAACTATCCCTACCATGGGCCAACCTTATCTGGGTGTAACTAATCCTATTTGGGGTCAGAGTCACACTACTCAGCCTCAGGTCCCTACTCAAACTCAAGGTTACAATCCTCGGGGATACTATCCTATCCGACCACCACCGAATCAGCCAGGGTCTTCCCTCTACGAACAGTCTGCTTATGGTCCTACTAGTTTGCCGACAGGGCTTCCACCCCAAAGTCACCAGTACCCACAAGTGAACGGACAATTTTCTTTTCTTGCTACTTTGGATTTGTCATATTTGTCTAGGATTCTAAATGATCCTATTCGTCACTCTCCCCAATGGCCTGCTATTCCTGCTAAGCTTCCATCAGATATTCCGAAATTCGATGGCAAGGAGGGAGAGGACCCAAATAATCATGTCATGACTTTTCATTTATGGTGTTCATCCAACTCATTGATGGATGACTCCATCCGTCTACGTATTTTTCAATGAACCCTTACCGGTTCGGCCGCGAAGTGGTGTATTGAATTGCCACGAGGTTTCTTTTCTGATTTCAACACCCTAGCTATGGCTTTTCTCACACATTACCAGTTACCGATCCGTTACGATACTAGGACTGAGATCTTGAATTATTTCAAACCAACTAAGGCACTCATATATCAGATCATATTCATGAGTGGCGAAGGAGACGACGTCTCATTAAACTTGAACTCCCTGATCAGTTACTGGCAGAATGGTTTAGGAAATCTTTCATGAATGAAATTGGTAAAGACATCGCTATGGGTGGTGTTGTTACATAGGAGCAAGCTATAAGTCGTGCTCAGTATCTTGATCTCGTTTATTTGCAAATGGGAACACTTTATGATTTACTACCTGAACTACCTCGTCCTGGTACTTCCAACACTTCAACTACTCTAGCTGCCTCACATGTGGCTGATGGTGTGATTGGTACTACTCATACCCACTCACACTCTGTTTCAACTACAACCCCTAAATCAAATTCTTCTAATGTTCAAAATGCTCCGTCTCCTACCGCAAACTAATAATAATCAAAATGAGCAAACTAAAAACCTTCCCACTGAAGATCGGGATAAGCGCAAACCATGCTACCCTTGCCTTATCTGTGGTGATTATCACTACACAAAGGATTGTCCTCGACGTGCCGAAGTTACTAAGTTCCTTCAAGGAACGCTGAAACCATCTACGCCGACAGTCTTGTCCCAACCCTTCCCATCTCAGCAACAGGCCTCGTTGGTCATCCATGACCAACCCTTTACTTCTACGACATCATATTTTTTTATGTGTACCGGTGATTCTAAGAAAGATAACGTTGCACTCACGACTAGAGCCAAAGACTATACTCTGTCTAAAGAGAAGGTTGACGATTTACCTCCTGATTTGGTACAGCCCTCTCCGCCGAATCCACCTACGAACGGTCCTCTTCATCTCGAACGATCGAGCCTTGATACAGTCCTGTGACCACCCCCGAAAGGTGTCGTTAAGAAATCGGCCTTCAATCCTCATGCTCGTGCGACCCAGAACTATAGCATTGTCAAAGATCTGGTCCAAGAACCTTCAACGATGTCTACCCTTGAAGTCCTTCAGTCTTGTTCTGCACAACGAAGGGCTCTGTTGAAAGCTATAGGTGGAATTGATCCTATAGATATGAATTTGATAGTCTTTGACTTGGAAGATCATATTCCAAGGTTACCCCCTCAGCTTGCATTTCAGATACAAGTTGTTGTCACCGACAAGAATATTTGTCGGACTGTTATTGATGAGGGTGCCTCTACGTGTGTAATGTCTTTTACTTGTTGGAAAGCCATTGGCTCTCCTCCTTTAAATGAATCAAAAAATACTTTGAAATACTTCAATGGCTCTGGTTTTAAGCCTTACGGTGTTCTTCCGTCGTTGCCTGTCACTCTAGAAGGTAAGACAGTCCAAGTTGAAGTGGAAGTTTTCGATGCTCCCCTAGATTATAATCTTCTTCTTGGTTGTAGCTGGATAGATTCTATGCGAGCTATTTATAGATTCTATGTCAACACTTTTCCGTGTAGTCCATTTTCCTCATCAGGGAAAGGTCGTTACGGTTGATCAGCTTGCCTTCTTTAATTCCGATACTTGCACTGGCAATGTGCTGTTTATAGCTAAAACCCCACTGGGTTACGAGAATGTTGGAGTCGGTATTTTAAAAGACTCTTCATTAATGGGTACTTTCCCCATACCACCACCACCTGATATTCCATGCCCGTCAGTTGCTTCTATTAATATGATCTCCATTGTACCTCATGAGCTTCTGGTGTCTTTTGACCCTTGGATAGTCCCTGATCCAGGAGATCATACTCGTTTCAGCGACATCATGTCGTTAAGTCCGGTTGAGTCTACTTATCAAGCCATTCAATCGGCAACCCCTTCTACACCCTCTTTTGATGAGTTGTCTCCTGATCCTTTCTGTGTCATCTTTCCCACTGATGAGATGATCATGTTCATCATGGAGGACACCCCTTGGGACGATGGGCATCATCGTTCCATACTGTTTCTGGAACAACTCACTCTCGAGAATTACCAGTGGATTTCGACTCCGTCGAATGTTGTTGTCATATCAACCATTCCTAGATCTACACGTGATGTGTTTGCGGAAGGGAACCTCAGTAATATTTCTCCCATGATACCCATTGATATATTAGTTAAACCTGGGATAAATGAGAACATTCACATTGGAGCTTCGTGTTCTCCAGATGAAATTGTCACCTATACTACTTTGTTCAAAGAATTTCGTGACATCTTTGCATGGAGTTACGAAGAAATGCCAGGTATCGACCCTGCTATTGTTTTACATGAGATAAAAACATACCCTAGAGATAAACCAATCCAACAGTGCCTTCATCCGGTCCATCCACGTAAAGTGGTAGCTATAAAACTCGAAGTTGAAAAAATTCTTAAAGCTGGTTTTATTTATCTCGTGGCTCTGACAGAATGGGTTTCCAACCCTGTACCGATTGATAAGAAAGATGGTAGTATACGTGTTTGTGTTGATTATAG
Source organism: Picea abies (assembly GCA_900067695.1). NCBI lineage: Eukaryota > Viridiplantae > Streptophyta > Pinopsida > Pinales > Pinaceae > Picea > Picea abies. The sequence goes on from CBVK0100020023.1 coordinate 46,471, forward strand.
GGATATTAACAAAGCCTGTCCAAAGGACAACTTCCCAACCCCTTTCGTCAACCAGATCGTCGATGACTGTGCCAGCAGTGAAATATTTTCTCTCATGGATGGATTCTTCGGCTATAATCAAATTAACATCACTCTTGAGGACCAACATAAAACTACTTTTATTTGTCCTTGGGGTACTTTCGCCTATAGAAAACTTCCCTTCAGTATTAAGAATGTGGGTGCGATGTTTCAACATGCTATATCTTATGCGTTTCACGATATAAAACATATCGTTCAACCTTATTTGGACGATTTGCCATCTCATTCTTTACGTCGAGTCGATCACCCCAATCATCTTCGAGCAATTTTCATTCGTTGTCGGTTCTATTGCATTCGTCTAAACCCTCATAAATGCATCTTTTGCGTAGAGTCTGGTCGTCTTCTAGGTTTCATTGTTTCACGTCAAGGGATCCGAGTAGATCCTATTAAGGTTGACGTGATTCTTAATCTCCCTCCTCCTTCTTCATTGTGTCAGTTACAAAGTTTGCAGGGGAAAGAAAACTTTCTTCGTCGTTTCATCCCTAATTATGCTGAGATTACTCATGGTTTTACACGTCTTCTAAAGAAAGGTTCAGAGTTTGTCTGGGATAAAGTTGCCAACAACGCTTTTGAAGCTTTGAAGTTGTCCCTCACGAAAGCTCCACTTCTTTTTCCTCCTGATTATAGTCGGGATTACTTTCTTTATCTAGCTTCTTCTGAGTATACTATCGTCATGGTTCTCGTTCAGGAGGATGATGCACATGATGAACATGTTATATATTACTTGAGTTGAAGTCTTAATTCAACTGAAATCAAGTACCAACATGTTGAAAAACTGGCTTTGGATGTTGTTCAAGCAGTTCAACGCTTTCAGCATTATATTCTCTCCAGGAAAACTACAGTGATTTCACATTGCAACCCCATGTAACATATTTTGACACGTCAATTGCTAGGGGGAAAGTACTCCAAGTGGATTGTCATTCTCCAGGAGTTCGACTTGGAATTCGATCGTGCCACGTCAAAGAAATCCTTAGTTTTTGCTGAGTTAATTTGTGATTTTCCCCACTCTGCCACGGAAAATGTAGCAGTCGATTCATTACCTGATGAATCACTTTTCCTTATCAACACTGATGATATTTGGTATGGAGATATCATTATATATCTCCAAACTCAAACTTTCCAGCCTGCTTTGTCTAGTGCTGAACGATGTCGTGTCTGTTATCAAGCTCGTCAGTACATTATCCTTGGAGATACTCTTTACCGTCGAGGAATTGACTCTGTTTTTCGACGTTGCCTAACTTTTGACGAAGCTAAGAAAGCTTTGAATGACTGCCATTCTGAAGCATGCGGTGGTCATATGTCTGGGTATGCTACTACCCAGAAGATCTTACGTGCAGGATATTTTTGGCCTTCCTTGTTCAATGACTGCATTATTGCTGTTCAGAAGTGCCATGAATGCCAGACCTACAATCAGAAAATTCAGTCATATCCTGCTCCCCTTCATCTTGTGGTCTCAGTTGGTCCTTTTTCAAAATGGGGCATTGATTTCATGACATGTCACCCTCACTCAGCCGGGGGGCATGGTTACATTATTGTAGCTGTTGATTACTTTACAAAGTGGGCCGAGGTGATGCCAACATTCGATAATACTGGAAAGACTGTAGCGTTATTTATTTTCAACCATGTCATAGCTCGTTTTAGTGTTCCTCAGGCTATCGTTACCGATCACGGTAGTCATTTTAGGAATTTTATGATGTCTGAACTTACGGAAAAGTTGGGTCTTCATCATGATAGCTCAACACCCTATTATCCGCAAGCTAATGGTCAGGTCTAAGCAATCAATAATGTTATTATAACTATGATTCGATGGATGATAGGAATTCATAAAACCAGCTGGCACACGATGTTGTTTTTGACATTGTGGGCATATCAGACATCTATTAAATCCACTACAGGGTTTACGCCCTTTCAATTAGTTTATGGCATGGAAGCCATTCTGCCAATAAAATGTGAGATACCTTCTCTGAAGCTAGCTATCAAACTCTTACCCAATACTTCTGCTGAAGAGGAACGTCTGTTGTATCTAATGCGATTAGACAAGACTCGGCGTGACGCTACTCTAGTAATAGAAGCCCAGAAGAAACGTGTTAAGGCACAGTATGACAAGCATGTCAAGCCTTACGTTTTCTCTGAAGGAGATCTTGTTCTTCTGTATGAACAAGATAAATATGTCTTAGGAGCTGGGAAATTCGAACCAATGTGGCGTGGTCCTTACATTGTTCGCAGAGTATTGGAAAAAGGAGCATATGAGCTGGTTGATTATGATGGTATACCTTTGAGTGAACCCAGGAATGGGTTATACTTGAAGAAGTACTATGCATAATTTATTTGTGCACAAGTACTTGTATTTTATGTATCATAGTTTGTGTGTGTTACTTTAGTTTTCTTTTGACGTTATCTGGTCTCTGCCCTTACGTGACATTGTGTTTGATTGCCAGATGTCAGAGTCTTCGCTACCCTATATTGGCTTCACTGATGGTGCTAGCCATGGTACTCGGAACTTAGCTTCCGCTGCATGGGCAATCTATGCCCCAACCAATGAACTTATATCTTTACGAGGTGTATGTCTTGTCCATGCAACCAACAACATTACAGAGTATAGCGTCGTTATTGAATTATTGGTTGATGCTATCTCTCTCGGAATACGTCATTTGGTTGTGCGACTTGACTCGTAGTTGGTAGTGCTACAGCTAAGTAATATCTATTCTATTCGAAGTCCTACTTTGTTAAGGGTATATTTGCAGATTCGCCTCTTGGAACAGTATTTTGATCACATTGAATATCAACATATTCCTAGACGTCTTAATACATTAACAAATGCATTGGCTAATTATGTATTAGACAGACATTTGAACAATTTATAAATCAAACACATTAAAATTCACATTATGTAAAGTAAACCGGTAGAATCCGTCTGTATATATATAACGATCAAAAGAGTTTGTTGTTTTTAAAAAAGTTTGTCCGAAGACCAAAATATCAAAAATTGAAGCTTATAGCTTCTGCAAAGTGACGTCACGGATGACGTTCATGGTAACACACTACTTCCCTAGCTACTCTGTGGAGCAGTCGACCCATAGTTGTGGAAACCCCTATAGTGTGACGATGATCGCGTCGTGGAACCTCTTCCAGAGTCATATCTAGAATGTCTGCTGTAAGACCCTCTAGATTCTATTCCACAATCTGGTAATCTTCGACATACTGTGGAACTACTGCTACTGCTTCTCCTTGTCGCTGGATAGGGGAAGTGCCAGGAGGTCTATATGGTCCAACATCTGTTGTTATCAACAAACTTTTTGTGTTAGTCTTCAGATAGATATATAAAACAAAAACATTTAAATATGATAAAAAAATCAAAAACATTTAAAAAGAGAAAATTTGTGTACTTCTTACCGAGGTATCCCCACTGAGCGTCCTCATGTAGTGCTAGATCCGGATCTCCTCGGAAATCCAACCCGGCATAGGCGTATTCGTCGACCATCAGCATCTGGTTTTGCAACTAGTCAAAGAAAATATCGTCATATTTGACGATTGGTCCTGCCATGTGCCGAGCCATAAGCCGACACCACTACAACATCCTCGGATCCCTAGGACCCAGAAAGTCCCACTCAACCTGAAGTCTGAATACAGGGACTCTCTTTAAGAAGAAGGACACTAACAAAGATCCATATCCAAATTGTTTTAGTTCTCCTCGCTTGCACTTAGTCAACTTTTTTTTAATACTGCGCAATATTGCATTAGCCCAGTTAAATACTCGGGGCTCAGTACACTCGATGGTGTACTGGAAATAGTTCTGCAATTCCATATGGGGAGTGACACTTCCAACCATCTGAGAAATCGTGAAGAGAATAGTGTGGAGAGTCAAGTCAGTTACTCCCCAGATTGCCACTTTCCCTTTCTTTCTTTCGGCCTCAGGTACACAATATTGGTTGCAGTATTCACTCATTTTCAAACCACCACCTCTGCTGCCGGTCAGACTGACATAGGACCCACACCTTGTTGGAAATACTAAAACAACTGAGAGGGGGGGGGTGAATCAGTTGTTTATAAGCTTAAACAATTTTATACCTTCTTAACAATTATTAATACTTCTTCATGTGTCATCAAGCAACATACAACATATGGACAGTAAGAGTAAATATCATCAGTCACACATAAAATACACACAGAGACAGATTTTCATGAGGAAACCCATAAAGGGAGAAAAACTCTTCTTCTTTGAAATGATAGGCAGTCTTATTCTGTTCTGTACATCATTTACAATTGAGCACCAACTCAATGTGAGGCTG